>BLSH010380045.1:678548-693172 GCA_018402905.1 Glandirana rugosa
GTGTGTCGTGTTCCGGCACAAGTGTGATGGTCTGGAAAGAGTCCCGACGTCAAGGAGACTCGAGGTGTTCCACCACTAGAGTGAAGACTTGTGGAGCTCAGAGGAACTGCAGCCCTGAGAAAGGTCTGGTAGTGTGAACACGGCCTTGTGCTGTGTGTGGATGTACTGTATATCCTTATAGATGGGCTCATCTCCACTCCCACCAAGGGGGATAGAAATATATTACTGCCTAGTCCAGCCTTTCTCAGCCAGGGTTCCTCCAAAGGTTTCTAGGGGTTCCTTGAGCAATGAACAATTTCTGTCTCTTAGTAACAACAATTTAATGACGATGTAAGAATGTCCTTCTCCCACTGATTACTGATATAAGGGGATATTTCTCCCATTGGTCACCAATAAGGGACCAATAAGCAGACCACTTGTAATGAGCTCCGGGCTTGGACTGAACCCATGGTTGTATAGAATTTGGCTTGTTTTTGAGGGGAGGGGTCAAAGAATGCGTATTCAACAAAATTTAACCTCCAGTTGCAGTATTACTTCCGCAGCTTCTCACTCAAGCTGGTTAAGAGGGAGTCAGTGGCCACAGGCACCCTAACACCTGGTGACACCCCCCTCTGCCCATTCAGTTGTCAATTGGGGCTGACAAGTGATTGTAAACAAAAACATTGCATGGGCTTCCCCCCTCTCAAAAAAATAAAAAAAGACCCACAAGAAAAAAAAAATTATTTTATTTTTGTATCCATCAAAATCCATACAAGACCCTCATCTGAGTGCCCAGCCTGGCTGTCCAGGAAAGGTTGGGATGGGGAGTGAGCATGCCCCATCCTGAACCATACCAGGCCACATACTCTCAACATGAGCAGAGTATTTTACCAAGTCCATTCCCTCCTGGTTGGAAAGTTGAACAAGTACAATGTATGAGCTCATATCGGGGAACATGAGGCATCTGTACAACACAAGGCATTGGGAAATGTATATCTCTCTGCAGAAAACAGGAGAGATATTGGAACTCTGACTCATGGTAACCACTGATGAGCTGAACTGCCCTGGGTTTGGTTTAATGCCGAAATCGAAACTCATTGAAATCAACGGGAGCGGACTCTGTCAAATTTTAAATGCCACCTTCTGGGCTAATAGGCAAGGGGATGTCCAAAAAAGGCACTGGGAGGGGAGGTGGGCCCTGCCCTGGTAAACATGTACTAATGCAAAAAATATTATTATAAATTCCATGTGGCCAGGAACAGGAATATTTTTAACAACGACAATACAAAGGGAAAATAGTTTTAAATTGCCAGTAAATGACATTTCTCTCCAGCTTCATTTTTCAAAATAGCATTCTTCAAAAATAGCACACAGACCCCAAGATTCCCCCAAAATACATAGCACACCCCTACTGGTGGTTAAAATAGTGCTCCTGACACAGGTCACTCTGATCTTTTACAGCCCTGCCTGTTCACGCTCCAAAAACAGCTAAGAGGCTGCAAAGCTTTGTACACAACCGGTTGAGGACAGCCCTTCTCAGAGGCTTCTAGGCATCACTCCAGCTACTGTTCCTGCTCAAGAAAAAAATCCATGAAGAGGTATCACTCTTCCTCGTCTCCAAAGCATTCCCACTTGCCAAATTAGTCTGTAAAGACTGCATGGGCAATTTTTCGGCTGACAAGGAGTAGGAGAGTCTCCAGGTAGCATCACTCATGCAGGTGGTGAGAGACTACATCCTAGAGTTTGCTCCAGCTCTCCCAAGGCAGGATACCTTTCAGGTCTCTCGCCAGGAGGTACCTAAAGCAGATAAGCTGGATCCATCCTTGCTTTCTTCCATTGCTCATCCTGTGGCTTTGATTCCTCCTCCCAGTTAGGAGCCAGTGGAAGATTATGACCACTCTTCATTCGATGGTGATGAACTGGAGCACTTAGGATTCAGTTTCACGCTTGGGCAACTCTATATTCAGGCAGTTAAATGATCTATCAGTTAGGAGGAAGAGGATCTCCCAAAAAAGTACAAAAGTTGTTTCCCTTTTATTCAAAAGCAACAATGTTTTTTTCCCCTTTATGGAGTAAATAAAGGATTTGATTTATTAAGGAGTGGCAGAAGACAGAGAGAAGGTTCTCACTAAACCACCTGAGTTAAGTATACCCCTTGCAGGAGGCGGATATGACTTCCCTAGATACCCAACAGTGGTCAATGTAGCAATGGTACACCTAGCAATAAATGTCATCCTTCCAATGGAAGACTCTGCATCCTTCAGGGATATAGTGGACTGATGTAATGGACAGTAGAACAAACGTAATGGGAAGTCATAATAGATACCATTAGGTGTTTTGCACTGAGAAATGCTCCACTCAGTCACTGCCAAAAGGGCCCTTTCCGTTGACACCTGGCAGTTATATCCTAAAAACAGAACTGGAGCAAAATTCCTTTCAATGGAAATTCTTTCTTCAGGAATAAGCTGAACACAACCATATCGAGAATGATAGGTGGAAAATTGGGTCTTCTTCCCCTATGATAGGAAACTGAGGCATTCAAAGTATTTTCCTAATAAATGTCAACCCCCAAGGTCAAGAGATCCCAGGTCTTTCTGCCAGCTAAGTGATACTGAAAAAGTTTGGAGAGGCACCCAAGCAACCTTTTTGAAATCACAAAAGCAGAAAACTCTAGTGTCCCTCAAGATCCCTTTAAGTCTATTTGACAGCTTGGACATCCAGACACTTGCCATAGGAGCCAGGATGTTCCACGTTGTGGAGTTCTGGATGAAATATTACACGGCTGTGTAGATAATATATGCAGACTCATTTTTGAACTTTCATACATCCCCCGATTCCTTCTCACCCACAAGGACCCCAGAGTTTCCTCAAAAGGTAGAGGTCTTATCACAACAATTTTACATGCTACAGGGCTGAAGGGTGGTGGTTTTGACTCCTTTATCAGAAAGGTTCACAAGGTTCTACTCAACACTCATTTTGAATCAAAATTAAAATGGTAGTTGGAGGCCAGTAAAAGAATCTAAATCGCATGGAGTTTATACAGACAATAATCCAAATAATGCAGTCAGGGGCGTGGCTGAGGGGCGCATGTAGGAAGACGTGATGGACAGAGCTCTCCGCCGAACATCCGTTCTTTAAACCTCTGGTGACCGACTTTCACAAACGTATTGCCCGACACCTTCCACTGGATCATACACTTTATCTAGCGGACCGGACTGTTCCCTCTTCCCGCCCGTAAAGATATCAAAAAAGCTGAAAGGCACACACTTCTTGGTTTGTCTGCCTTTTGGAAAGATCTGTTTAATTTTTTTGTTTGTAAACTACATCTCCGGCTTCCCCATACTTCTGAAGTTGGACTTCTGGGAATACTAAATGATCATATGTACAGGGTCCACGCCAGAACTCTGATGCGTACACTGTTGTTTTATGCTCGCAAGATCATTCTACTACACTGGAAGGACACCATTCCTCTGGTAACTGCGGTTCTCTTTCGCAATGTCCAAGGGGACCTGCCTAAATTTAAATTGATCTATAAAAGTAGGGCTTGCCCTAAGAAATTTCTTAAAACCTGGCAACCATGGCTGGACGTTTCAGAAACGTTTTGGGGAACTGTACTTTCTTCACAACTCTCTTAGTTCAGTGTTACAGCTGCTCAATGTTGGGTTGCTATGTTGATGACTCTGGGGGTGGGGGGGAGTAGTAATCCTCCCCTCTTCCCTTGAAGGATTCGCCTTGGTTTGACGGCCAGTTGGAACATGTGTGGCACACAACGTGATGTTGTATGTGTGTTGGGTGAATGGGGTTATGTGTGTTGATGTTTATGTATTTTTTTTCTTTCCCCTTGACACTGTTTGGATCACACAATGATCCTGGGATATGATTACTTTCCCTTAATGAAGGACTGGAGGATCTCTCCCTGACTTATGGGTTTAATACCCCCTCTGATATATCTGACTATATACAGAATTCCTGATGTACCTCCTTTGTGGTTCCTGGGTCGGGGTGTGGTTTTTGTTGTTCTACTGTATTATCTATGCAAAAATCTTAAATAAACACCTTTGAAAAAAAAAAAGAAGCACACTCCTTCCCGTACTGTGGGACCAAGATGGCGGACTGCCCCAGTCCTCCTCCAAATCCAAATACAAGGAGGCAGCACAAAAATTATTTTCCAGGTCCTCGCTGAAGAGATCGGCTGCTCCATCGGTATCCCATGAAGACATATCGTGCCCACAATCAGAAGCAGATGACACAGCACCTCTGGAAGACGCCTCGGGCCTGATGACTGACTAGGACACAGTAAGTGCTACACAGACCCCCCCCCCCCTCCGCACCATTACACGTGGCAGCACTAGGCCCAGAATTTACACTGAGGGTCATCATGGCAGCCGTCACCAACTACACTACATCCATCACCATGCTCACGGATGAAATTAAAGGGGTGAAAGCGGAGGTGTCATTCATCCGCCATGACATGCAAAAGCTGTGTGAGAGAACTGCAGTGATTGAGGTAAGGGTCAGCACAATACAGGACGAAATGGAGTCTATTGAGCGGGGCCTAAATCAGTCAGTGAGAATATCCACACACAAATGCCTCCCGCCTGGAGGACATGGAAAACAGAATGAGAAGAAACAATATAAGGGCAATAATGATACCGGAGAGAGCAGAGGGCAAGGACCCTGTCACTTTTTATTGAAAATTGGCTCATCAACACACTAGGAAAATAAATCTTTACCCCTATGTTCACGGTGGAGAGAGCCCACAGAGTTCCCACTAGGCCCCTTCCTCCGGGCAATCCCTCACGCACGTTCCTATTTAATCTTTTAAACTATAAGGACAGAGACGCAATCCTTATTAAGGCCAGAAACCTGAAAAGTGAGCTGAAAATGAAGAATACAAAAATCTCACTGTTCCCTGACTACTCAGCTGAGGTACGACAAAGAGTAAAATGTTGCCTCAGGGCACTTAACCTACAATACGCCATGTTCTTTCCAGCAAAGCTTCGGGTGGTAGTAAATGGTGAGGCTCATTATTTTGAGAATCCAGCGGCAGCCATGCAGTGGCTGGACAGAGCAGAAAGGGTATTACGTGGGCGTACTCCTCCTAGACTTGCGCAGGCATAAAATGCACTGTTCTTTTGGTGCACAGTTGGTCACCTACCACTACTTCATGGAAAGGCGAACAAAAGATTGCTCCTTACTTACGCAAACAGACTTTTGTATCGTTATACTCTAAGAGACAACTACATTGATTCCACTGAACTTTTAAAGTTCTTCCCCCATGGTAGTCCTGAGCGGAGAAGTGGATCTTCTAGTGATGTTCTGAAGGTCCCCATGGAACAGCACAAAGTTTGGAAAAGTTTTGCAGGTTGTTCTGTTTTTTACTAGTTTCCCGCCACCTAGTCCCATGGAACTATAATACTGGTTGGAATGAATCTTTTGGATTACACACAAACTTCCCTTCCTGCCCTTAAATGCCAAACACATACGATGGATAAGTATACCAGACACTACAACAGCACGAATACAACATACAGGGCTTAGGCATGGATAAGAAGTGAATAAACAGATAAAGCACACAAGGGTGCACTGGCCTAGCGCATTATCCTCGGTAAAAATGTGAATTTATTAAAAATCATAAAAACATACTCACAAACAGATTTGGTCATAAAGCATAGACAATACTGGAGCGGCGACGGATCCAATCCACCGTCTCCTACTGGTATCCTATGTATGCTGGCTAACACGTTTCGAGGCCACAGCCTCTTCTTTAGAGCCTGGCTGTGAATGTAGAAGAATTTATTATTCATTTTTTTTGTATTAATAAATACTTAAATAGTGCTACATAGTACATTTGCGGGCAGAATGAGGAGAGCGACAAATAAGGGACATGGTCGTGGTGCTGCTGGTGCTGCTGGTGTTGATGAAGCTCCTGTTGGAAGGAGAGGACGTGGTTGATCTGTGCCAGCTACACGCATGAGTGAAACACCTTCCTCAGGTGCGAGTAGCCGACAGAACCTTCAACATTATATGTTAGGCCCGAATGCCGCTCAACGAATGGTGAGGCCAGAACAAGTACAGGCGATAGTAGATTGGGTGGCTGACAATGCCTCCAGTTCCTTCACATTGTCTCCCTCCCGTTCCCGTGGTGAAAGCTCAGAGTTGGCACCTGAACCCCATGGCCATCTGTCTTTCACCTCAGCCCCTTGTAAATTAGCCAAGCTGTCTGAGTCATGCAAGAGACTCTTATGCTTTTTGATGACTCTCCTGGTGTGCTTTCCATAGGCCATCCACATATCCCTGCCCCAGAAGTGGAAGACATTGAGTGCACCGATGCCCAACCACTTCTGTTGCAGGATGAGGACATGGAAAAACCAGCGCAGCACGTTTCTGATGATGACGAAACACAGGTGCCAACTGCTGCAGCTTTCCTCAGTGTGCAGCCTGACAAGGAGGGCAGTGGTGAAGGGTGGGTGGAAGATGATGTGGATTAGGATGATGAGGTCCTAGACCCCACATGGAATGAGGGTCATGCGAGTGACGTGTGCAGTTTGGAGGAAGAGGTGGTGGTCGCACCAGCACAGCAAAAGAGGAAGCAGGTTGCAAAAGCGGAGCGAGCTTCCCCTAGACAGTAGGCCTGCTACTACCCACCACACCCAGGGACCTAGCACACCAAAGGCAGCTCAAAGGCGTTTCCCCGTGTGGCAGTTCTTCAGACAATGTGCTGACGACAAGACACGAGTGGTTTGCAAGCTGTGCAATGATAGCCTGAGCCGAAGCATAAATGTTCTAAACCTGACCACAACCTGCATGATCGGGCATCTAAATTCAAGGCACAAGCTGCGTTGGAATAATTACCTCAAAATCCAAGAAAGGTCTCGGCCTCCTCCTGCTTCCTCTTCTGCTGCTGCCTCGGCCTCTTCCTCCACCTCTACAGTGACAGTGTCACCTGCCACCCAGCAAACAGAGCATGTGACAGCACCGCCACCATTCCCAAGCATTTCCAAAGGGTCCCATGGAAGCTTACAGCTGTCCATCTCCCAAACACTGGAGAGAAAGAGGAAGTACCCCCCTACCCACCCGCGATCCCTGGCCCTGAATGCCAGCATTTCAAAATTCCTGGCCTTTGAAATGCTGTCATTCCGTCTGGTGGACATGGACAGTTTTAAAAACCGGAAGACAGTGGCTGTCCCACAGTATGTGGTTCCCAACCGCCACTACTTTTCCAGGCAAGCCATCCCTTCCCTGCACAAACAAGTCAGGACAAGATCAAGTGTGCACTGCGCAACGCCATCTGTGGCAAGGTCCATATAACCACTGATACATGGACCAGTAAGCACGGGCAGGGATGCTATATCTTGCTAACTGCACACTGGGCAAATGTAGTGGCGGGTGGGCCTGAGGCGGCTAGCCATTGGCGCATGTCCCTCCGCCACCCAGGATTGCAGGGCATTTGTCTTTGCCTTCTGTTGCCTCCTCCTCCTACTGCGCGTAACACCTTCACCACCAACTTCAGCACATCCAGGGGGAAATGACAGCAGGCTGTTTTAAAACTGATATGTTTGGGGGATAAACCCCCCACTGCACAGGAGCTGTGGACGGGCATTGAACAACAGACCGATAAGTGGTTGTTGCCACTGAGCCTCAAGCCCGGCCTGGTGGTGTGCGACAATGGCCGAAATCTCGTAGCGGCTCTGGGCCTTGCCGGTTTGACGCACATCCCTTGCCTGGCGCATGTGCTGAATTTGGCGGTACAAAAATTTCTAAAAAACTACCCGGATATGTCAGAGCTGCTGCATAAAGTGCGGGCTGTCTGTATGCACTTTCGGCGTTCTCACCCTGCTGCTGCTCGCCTGTCTGCGCTGCAGCGGAACTTCGGCCTTCCCGCTCACCGCCTCCTATGCGACGTGCCCACAAGGAGAGACTGTGCGAGCAGCAGCAGGTAATAGTGGAGTTTCAGCTGCAGCACGCATGGGTCAGTTGCTCTGCGGAACAGCACTACTTCACCACCAACGAGTGGGCCTCCATGCGAGACCTGTGTACCGTATTGCGGTGTTTCGAGTACTCCACCAACATGGCGAGTGCCAATGACGCTGTTCTCAGCGTTACTATCCCACTTCTATGTCTCCTTGAAAAAACACTTCGGGCCATGATGTAAGAGGATGTGGCACAGGAGGATGAGGAGGAAGAGGGGTAATTTCCACGGTTATCAGGCCAGTCATTCACAAGTGGCTCGGAGGGTGGGTTCCTGCACCAGCATAGGCCAAGTCAAAAATATTCAAGCCAGGGCTCAGTTCTGGAGGATGAGGAGGACGAGGAAGATCATCATGAGGAGGAGGAACCGCAGCAGGGTGGCACCCAACGCAGCTCGTGGGCATCACTGGAGTGTGGCTGGGGGGATACGGAGGACACAGATGATACACCTCCCACAGAGGACAGCTTGTCTTTGCCTCTGGGCAGCCTGGCACATATCGCTGACTACATGCTGCAGTGCCTGCGCAATGACAGCCGAGTTGCCCACATTGTAACTTGTTCTGATTACTGGGTGGCCACCCTGCTGGATCCCCGTTACAAGGACAATGTGCCGTCCTTAATTCCCTCACTGGAGCGTGAGAGGAAGATGGCGACTACAAGCGCACACTGGCAGAGGCGCTGCTGAGGGCTTTCACAAATGACACTGGGGGCTCAGTGGAAGCACAAGGCGAAGGCAGAGGAGGAGGAGGAAGAGGCCGCCAATGCAGCTGTGCCACCGCCAGCACCTCAGAAGGCAGGGTTAGCATGGCCGAAATGTGGCAAAGCTTTGTCAGCAGCCAGCCACAACAAACAGCACCACCAGCTGATAGGCAAGGTCTTAGCAGGTGACAGCATTTCAGCAACATGGTGGAACAGTATGTGTGCACACACCTACACGTACTGACTGATGGGTCTGCCCCATTCAACTTCTGGGTCTCCAAATTGGGCACATGGCCTGAGCTTGCCCTTTATGCCATGGAGGTGCTGGCCTGCCCTGCAGCCAGTGTATTGTCTGAACGTGTGTTTAGCACATCAGGGAGTGTTATCACAGACAAGCGCAGCCGCCTGTCCACAGCCAACGTGGACAAGCTAACCTTTATTAAAATGAACCAGGCATGGATCCCACAAGACTTGTCTGTACCTTGTGCAGAATAGACATTTAGACCAGCCTCACACAGTCATTGGTATACTTGTTTTTTTGAATATGCCTCAATATTTTGGGGGCTACCCCAATTAGAAAAAAAAAAAAACAAACAAAAAGTGTTGGCTACCTCCTCCTCCTCCTGCACCACCGCCACTTCCACCTACACTGCCACGGTCACAGCCTAGTCAACCTCTAGGCTCCTACTCCACATCCACCCCCACTTCCCATTATTATTATTTGATTTTAAGTTATTGTCCCTATCCCCATTTTTTTGTAGGGCATTTGTCCTACTCTTACCCCCATTTTACTTCCTTTTGCAGCCCTCTAGCACTTGCCAGGACTTTTTTACAGCCATCTTTGTGCCGAAAAGTTCGGGTCCCCATTAACTCCAATGGGGTTCGGCGTCCGGGGTCAAGTTCGGGTAACGTTTGGTACTTTTTCGCGAAGTTCGGCCAGACCCGCCAAACCCAAACATCCAGGTGTTCGCTCAACTCTAGTCTTGCCTCAAAAGCACTACAAGGAAGGTAAAAAAATACAGGGCATATGCTGACAATGTTATTTAGGAATCAACAGAGCACAGATCATATAGAGATGCTGCTGTATGGCCAGGGCCAAGCTAAAACTTAAATGCAGGAAGTCTTTCAGGAATTTCGTGCATTTTATGCACTTATACATGTCCAAAATGCATCCAGCTGGGGATGACATAACATCATTCCTAGATGCATGTACACTCCCCTGCTTAACAGCAGCAGAAACTAAGCTACTTAATGACCCAATAACAGAAGAGGTAATCCATTTAGCACTAAAACAAGCCCCCAAGGGTAAATCCCCAGGCCCAGATGGCATTCCATCCGAGGTTAATGAAAAATACGCAGACCAACTAGTGCTCATGTTACTCAAAGTATACAACGGAGCTCTTAAAACAGGTAAATTACCCCACACAATGAATGAGGCCATTATAATAGTCTTTCTTAAACCAGATAAGAATGCAGTAAATGCAGATTTATATAGACCCATATCCTTATTGACAGCAGATGTCAAAATATTGGCAAAGGTGCTGGCATCCAGACTCTCAAAAGTAATCCATAAGTTAATACATAAAGACCAATGTGGTTTTATCCCGGGACCCTCCACGGCCCAGAATCTTAGAAGACTCTTTCTGAACTTGCAAATACCCACAAATAACACTGGTAATAGTGCTAAATTCTCGTTGGATGCTGCCAAAGCCTTTGATAGCGTGGAGTGCGGGCACTTATGGAAGGTCTTTCGGAATAGGTAAAACATTTATTGACTAATGTGCTTTATGCATCCCCCTCGTCGTGGGTAAGAGTCAATGGGGAGCTGACAGAGCCATTTAAATGTCACAGGGGCACTAGGCAGGGATGCCCATTGTCGCCCCTGCTCTCTGCCCTAGCTCTGGAACCTTCGGCAGCCAGTATCCGCACCTCACATAACATAGTTGGTTTCAAAAGGGGTAACAATATTGATGTGATATCTCTGTACGCGGATGATACCCTATTGTATTTTGGAGATACACAGGACTCTCTGCTGGCAGTAATGACCCTCATAGACAGCTTTAGAAAACTCTCCAGTTTTTCCATAAACTGGAACAAATCGGTGCTCCTGCCAGTGGATCTCTTACCTGGCCCACTTCCAGAGTGCGCCCAAGAGGTGGTAATAGTTAATACGTTCAAATACCTGGGCATACAGGTGTCCTCAAATGTTGTGGACTATGTCAAGCTGAATTTAATTCCCGTGTTACGCAAATTCCGAGAGAAATGTACTTTATGGTGCAAACTCCCCTTATCAGTAACAGGGAAAATAAAAATGGTATAGGCCCCCCAATTATTATATATATTTAATAACTCTCCGGTGTGGTTTCCTCGCAAACTATTCCAACGCATTGACTCCCAATTCCAGGAGTTAGTGTGGAGGAAGAAAACAGCTCGCATTAGCCTGGCAATCCTGCAGAGAAGCAAGGACCAGGGTGGTCTTGCTGTTCCGAACTCTAGAGCATACTATAAGGCGTCCCAAATTCAACAGTTTGTTGGCTGGGGGATATGCGATCATACAGACCCAATCAAAGCATTACTGGTCCTGGAAAACTATGAAAGCCAGTCTGTCTAACCTATCATCAAACATGCCCGCAATTATCCTGTTGAATACCTCTGGAAGCAAACAAAAGTACTCTTAGGTATGAGAGGCTTTTTATCATGTGGCTGTTATGGAAGAACTCTAATTATAGGTAAATATTGAAGTTGGAAGGTGTTAGGAACTGCTATGATAACCCTCGGCTATCATCTCTCCGTCAGTCTGTCTTAAGTTCGGACGTCCGAGAGAGAATGAGTTCACCCGAATAATAGATACATGCAGACACAAGTATGGTGAAATCAATCTCTGGTTTACTGGTATAAAAATGGGCGGTTTTATACATTTCATACAAAGGGGGGCGTACAATACACAATAATTAAAAAAAAATAAAAATTGCCTTGTTAGCAGTTATCTATACATTATGTTCTTTCTTCAAGGCTGCACATTTTGTTCTTTCACACAACAAAAAGGATAACGGTAAGAATGTAATCACACAGATGGCACATTCTGCAAGGTTACAAACAACCACACACAGAAAAGGATGTGCCGTGTGCAGAGACAAAAGCCTTGTCGGCATAAACTATTAAAGCAACATTTACCAAACAATATGGAGAGACTAAGGGTAATAAGTTCCCTTCCCCTTACAATTTCCTCTTAAAACCAATACTCATGGTTTTCTCCATACTTCCAGAACCATACTAGTCGTCATCAGGGACATATAGTTCCCTGGGAAAGTTAGTGGACATAGGACTCTGAGGTCCTTCGTAGAAAAGACTATGTCCACCCGTCTAAAGGTGTTTTAGGCAATACTATTCTGCTCATGGCTACGATGTCTTCCTAGGTACTAAAAGTAAGGGCTGGTATAGAAGGGCTCTGTCTGTTCTGACTCTATATACCCGAACATAGAGGGATTATCTACTCCCTTGCACATTTTCCTGAAACATAAAATAATACAGTACACTATCATACCTATTACGCTAATATAGCAGCAATGATTGTAAAAGATTGAACTAGGGCTTGTTTCCACCCGGGGAGCCGCCCAAAATACTGATCCCATGGGTTGTCTATACCTGAGTTAGTTACCAAAACATTGTTGATTATAATTTATCCATTCTACATTCTAATTAACAGTTATTATGGGGATAAGTGATTAAAATCCAGCTGTCACTTGATCTCTGGGTTTGAGTTCACCTTGGACCCCTCTTTGAACATTTATATATATGTACCCCTATGAATAAAAAAAAATACACTGACAAAATACTATAGGACAGTGAACTATATGGCAGTAGTCAAAGGGTAAAGGTGGCTACATATATACATGGTGTGTTATACCAGAATGTTGTGAGACGGGGAGTTTTACCCTTTTAGGTAATGACCACCTCTGTACTAATACACATGAGAAAAGTCAATAACATTACTAGAAATGGGGGTAGGATTACGGAGATTAAGGGCCATTGTCCAAAATTCAGGTAGCAGTTCATTTTCAGGGTCAAGGTTGTCCACCTCCGTTAATACCCCCTTGTCTTGACTCTCTTTTTCGAGGTCAGGGCTTTCTGCCCCCGTTAATACCTCCTTTATTGCTTCTGGGACCTCTAGGTCAGGTCTCTTCTTTACCAATTTTACTCCGGTGGCATGAATCCAGGCAGGGTTGTGTTCTGTCTATGTGTAATTCTACTGAAAGTGAGGGCTTAAATTTTTATAGTGAAAAATATGCATAAAACATAGGTGTGTTCTGAGATGTAACCTAGGGATGATCATATAATCATCCTAATCAATGTCTGTATCTTCTATTAACAATCAAGCAGTTAAATGTGTGGTTTTCCCACGTGACCAATAAAAAAGCAAAACAAAATTTAAGCAGTGCTATAAGAAATCCATCTTGGAGCTGGGATCATCACATATCCAAGAGTTTTGTTTTCTCAAAAGCAGCGACATCTCCTCCTGTCACTGGATGTTCTCTCGTCTCAAATAAACACATTCATTAGTACGTTATGAAGATACAAAGGGAACATCAGCTACATAACATTGATACAATGTATATTATGTGATTAGCTAACTTCAGCTTTTTCATGAGAACCGAGCATAAGACATTCTCTCAAGATAAGGCCAGAAACAAACCAGACTAACAGATATTTAAAGTGGAACCCTAACATACAAAATGGATACCGTCAAATCCTTTCAAAATCAACATTTTATAGGTTCACATAAAGCATTACTCTAGCTACATTTTAATAAAAGACTCCTGACTTAACCCATTCTTCAAACAAAGACTCCTGACTTAACCCATTCTTCCAAGATTTCCCCCTCCTGTTGAACCTACAAAATGTAGATTCTTATTTAAGCTCCCAACCCAGAAGCCTGTCTCAGTGGGGATTTTCATAAAAACAGCATCACTTTCTCATACAAGCAGTGTGGCTAATCCTGATTTGTCATATAAGTCAGAGTCTTGTGTGGACAGTGCTGCATACATTACATCACCCGCAGCTCTATCTGCCACCCTTGAGATGAGTCCCTTCATGCATGGTACCAGACAGCAGCCTATGCATAATAATACTGACAGTACCACCGCAACTGCGGTGGCCAAGGTGGTCAAGAACTTGCCCCACTTGCCAAACCAACGTTCCATCCATCCGGTGAAAGGGTCCTCAATCCCACTATTTTCTGCCAGCTCTTGAGGCAGCGTCTCCAAGCCCCTCAATGCTCGGGAGACACTGTCATCTGGGGCAGTATTACTAGGGATAAATGTGCAACACGTGGTGCCAAACATTACACAGACCCCTCCCCTCTTGGCCAGGAGCATGTCCAAGGAGATTCTGTTCTGCCAGGCTGTCAGTGAGGTGGCATCAAGCTGCTCGGCAAGGCCCTTGACTGCATCTCGTGTGTAGCTAACAAAGCGCTGTTGATTGTAATATATAGTCTATCCAATCAGTATTTTTATTTACAGATATAAACAGAAAAATTAATTTGCAGGGGTATTCCCCACCACCGTTTTGGCGTCTTCGCTTTTGGTTAGAAACATTTCCGGCCATCGGGAGAACATGTCAACAATCACACATGCTGGTTGAGTGAAGTAAATTTGGAGGTGTGTGAACGGGGTTGCGGGATGAGGTAGATGTTGATGTGAGGTAGATGTTGATGTGCTACATGGTGTGGGTTATTAGGATTGTTTCTGTAGTTGTGCAATGTATATTGGTGCACTGCATCGTGGGATACATGGCCTCCCCTGTTTGCAGATCAATCCAAATTTTGGATTAGTCTGCAAAACAGGGTAACACCAGTCTTCCAGCTCTGCTGGAGATGCGAATTGTTGGAGGTCTGCAATTAACTGCGTCAATTAACGTCTGGAGGTTGTTAAGCGTAGAGGTCGTCTCGACCTTCTGACCACAATGGGACAAAACGT
>BLSH010380045.1:693182-706880 GCA_018402905.1 Glandirana rugosa
CGTTTTTTCCGACGTGTTAGGGTTTCTCCCCTTGTCTACGGGTCGGACCAAGGGTAGGAAGGACTTCTTCGTGCTTCTTCAGGAAGGATGGGAACCAGGCTGGGCATCTGTTCCCCTCTTTGGGATTGTGCAGCCTTTTTTGCTTCCTGATCAGCTAAAGCATTTCCTTTGCTAACATCATCTATCCCATGGGTATGTGCCTTACAGTGTCATCAATAAAATACATGTCATATTGAAAACTGGGGGGACTGGAACAGTCACTAGGCTTGGTCTTCCACAGACACACGCTACACAGTCAGAGGCATTAGTAGAATTGGCTGTAAACTTCATCCATTCCAACCATTCATTCGTGTCAGAATAACCAGTCTCTATGCTCAGTCTATCGTCTGGCTGTATTACTACCCCAATTACCTTGTTATCCTGCCGCACCCCAACCTCAGGGGGTAAGTTGCCCATGGCAATGGCAGGCACCAGCAGGCACCAGCCCAAGGATCCGTCCCTGACATAGTTATTCCTAGCCTATATACTCCACTGTCTTTAACCTCTGGGTTCTGTACTGTGAGGATAATATTCCATTGGCTTCCCTTCACTAAGGGGATCCTCTAAAAGGTGCTCTTGTCATCTGGGGGAATCCTAGCCAAACTAGTCTCCCACCTGTGGGGGTCTGCTGTCCACCATACATTCTCCCAATAACCATATGTCTTATTCTTCCCACATACACATATATATATTATATTATAGGCCTCAAGGTCATAAGTAACTTTTGTTGGGTCAAATACCTGGCTCTTTGTTAAGGTAAACACTATGGTCTGGTTTGAAGCTTCCATATTCAACACTGGTGTTTCTAGTACACCCCACCCCTTAACTTCTCCTGTATTCAGCCTTCTCTCAACTTCAAAGTCTCCCCCAGAGCCAATAGGTATCAAGACCCACGGCGAATAAGGTACAAGCAATAATCAGAAACCCTCCTTGAGGGGTTTTGTGGTATCCCAGGGACAGCAGAAAAATCATGGTCACCTCCTATGTACCTATCCCTATGTGTTGAGTTCACAGTGTTACTTTCACCTCTTGTAGGAGGGAGGTGGTCTCTTTAATTAAAAGAAAAGATGTTCCTCCATTCACAACACTCACTCATATAGATTTGTTTTCTAGTCTAATGATTTTTGGGGACACTCTGTTGCCCTCGAGGATATCAGGGTCTGGATGTTTGCTTACTGACTTTGACAGCGGTAGGTGCAGTTAAAAGTGCCTGGTAGGGTCCTTCAGTTTTTCCTTTTTGTGCACCTTTATCCAGATCCAATCTCCTGATTCCACAAAAATGGGTCTTTCACCTTCTGGTGTGATACTTGGGGATGAACAAAACTGCTAGACAGAAGAGGATTAGAATCTGAGCCTAACCACAGGGTACCTTCCCTTGTACCACCTTGTGTTTCCACTTTTGTTCCCTTTGTTTCAGGGGAAATTGCCTTTTTTGTGGGCGGAAGGAACCTTATGATTACTGCATCCGCAGTTTTCATCAACCCAATATCACTTTGCTGGCTAATCAGAGCGTCAGGGGCAGAGTGGCCAGTTCTCACCCTTCTACCTCTGTCAGCAATATGTCCAATCATTTATCCTCCTTCCACGCAAAACGTTCAGATATATTCAACACCTCTTGTTATACATCTATAACCTGTATTCCCACCCTCTGCAATTCTCCAGGCATCATTCCCATCACACCATGCCCAAGGTTTCCCCGTAGGTTGCCTGAGTGAGATGTGGGGACAACAAAACTTGCTGCCTGTAAAATTTCTTAAGGGTGGGACCACATATCACACTCATATTGATGTTACTATTTCAATGACTGGTTCAATTCTATACAGATCTAGTTTCTTCTATATTAACAAACAACTCATAAAACAATCATTAATCCTGTATTTTAAAATATCACACTTCATTACATTTATTACTTAAACCAATTTATAACATATATAGACATCTATCTCCTATGATCATTCAATATTGTCCCATCACATACTTTTAAGTAAAGGTGTTCTAGCCTGGTCAACTATCTTGTACAAAATGCCCTTCACCGAAAGGTGCAAATGGGTTTTGTTCAGTGGGTGGAGCTTTTTCCCTTTCCACGCCCAATAGGCTGGACTGGAGAACTAAACATTTAAATAATTATAAAAAAAATCATGGCTACCGTTTAAAAATTTGGTAGTAATCAGCCATCTTTGCTTCGTTCCAAATAATGCTAGAATCACATAGCAAAACTGATTCTTACAACTAAGATTTTAATTCTACATAAAAGTAAAAAAAAATTTCCCTATGCTTTACAGAAATCATCATCATACAATTTTTATTGTAGTTTATTTTCTATGAAATCAAAGAAGGGTTTTTTTTTTTGAAAGCGAGCACATACTGTCATGCTCCAATGAACACATTCCTTAGGAGGGGGTCACAACTTCAAAGAGCACGAAGGATAGAGGACTAAAAGTTCCAGCAGTATCTCTGTACACGATTACCTCTCTGAATCACTTACATTTTCCCATCTGTATACAACACATACTATCACTTTCTAACAATTAAACATTCCCAAAAAAAACTTTCTGACAAAGAGAGAAAAAAAACTTCTATTTTTCCTCACATCAGCTTACTTACAATGTACTCTTTCATAGCTTCAAAAAAACTTTCTTTTCCAATGTTTAACTTACATAAACCTTCAAATATATAAACCAGTTACACTTAACATTACCCATTTATCATCTCACTTTCACTATAGAACGGAATGCATTTAACCTCTTAATAGATATAAACACAGAAAAACCAGCGTACTTCCAGATTGTCCACCCATGGGTTAACTAGACAGTAATTAATTTCACATACACAGACTAAGACATCTTGCATATATTGCCTATTCCGGGAAAAACATTATAGAACAACTTTAGCTCATTAAATTTTCTTGAGGGTTTTCTCTAGTAGTTGACCAGGCGTAACACTCTAATTATATGTATCCTTCTATCGTGACCAATATGTTGAATCAGTAGCCCAGTATTATGGGTGATATTATTCATTCAGCTTCTGGGGTTCCTAATGACCACCCCAGATTCCTAATCCTATGTTTCTCGGCTTTCTCAAGTCCCTTTGGCTGTATGGGTTGGAGCGGGCACCTTAAAGGTTGGTGTCCCTACGTTCTTGCTACCTCTTCATTTCCCGTTTTACTACTACCTTGTTTGGCTGCTACGGGATGGTGTACATTAAGTCTAAATACTAGAATGTCAGGAATGTCCTCTAACAGTGGCTTGAGACCAAGGATCTCAGTTCTATAACCTCTTGGCACTGTTTTTACTAGTCCCCAACCATTGTCATTAATGCCTAATGAAATTCCAGTCTTACAGTCGGGACATGACATGTCAGTTGTAATGTAGACAGTTAACCCTATTGTTCTAGAGAACGCTCACAGTGCTCGACTGCCACTCTAAGTTGCCTCAGGGTGCGCCTTCCATAAACATGAGCTGGTCACCGAGTACTTCAGTCAAACTGACAGTATGGAGCGAGTTCGAATGGCACGTGACCACTTGCCACTCTCAACAATGGATAGGACAGTCTACAGTATGTCACAGTTCAGTGTACAGGTAAATAATCCTTATTCACATTGAAATCAGTGGTGTTTGTCCAGTCTTACCACCTGGACTTTATACCACACAAACAAATTATCTTATACTTCTATGTGACAGTAGAGAAAAGCAAAGTAGCAAGATTACCCAAGACAGACTGACAACTATCAAAGTACAATATGTCTAACACATTACTTTTCTGAGTCTCCCGGAGACTCTTTCCCATGAAATAGGCCACTTCCCGGAGTGCGCCGTAATTTCATATAATGGCTGTTCCTGGAGCAAGCCGCAGTTCCACAATATTAAGTCTCCCGGAGACTTATTATGGCCACTTCCCGGAGTGCGCCATAGTTCAGAGATCGGAACTAAGTCAGAGCCAGAGAACACCCGGATAGATAAACAAAATTGTGTATACCTTACCCGGGGTCAAGAAGGGATGACTCTCCAATCTCGGTGGGACTTCCACTTGTTAGGAACTGCTATGATAACCCTCGGCTATCATCTCTCCATCAGTCTGTCTTAAGTTCGGACGTCCGAGAGAGAATGAGTTCACCCAAATAATAGATACATGCAGACACAAGTATGGTGAAATCAATCTCTGGTTTACTGGTATAAAAATGGGCGGTTTTATACATTTCATACAAAGGGGGGAGTACAATACACAATTATTAAAAAAAAAGAAAAATTGCCTTGTTAGCAGTTATCTATACATTATGTTCTTTCTTCAAGGCTGCACATTTTGTTCTTTCACACAACAAAAAGGATAACGGTAAGAATGTAATCACACAGATGGCACATTCTGCAAGGTTACAAACAACCACACACAGAACAGGATGTGCCGTGTGCAGAGACAAAAGCCTTGTCAGCATAAACTATTAAAGCAACATTTACCAAACAATATGGAGAGACTAAGGGTAATAAGTTCACTTCCCCTTACAGAAGGATTTAATGATTGGGAGAATCTTGGAATCAAATATATATCTCAATTGTTTGAGAATAATATTTTCAAAACTTTTGATGGCCTACGGCAGGAATTCCAGATATCAATAAAACAATTCTACAAATGCCTGCAATTAAGACATGCGACACAGGCACAGGCCCGACACGTTCCCCTAACACTAATAAATCACCCCATTATAGGAGAAGTGGCTATGTCAAATGATAAGAGAGGGATGATCGCTCGGGTTTATACCATGCTGACTATGGTCACTCATGGAACAACAGAACTGCCATGTAGGAAAGGATGGGAGAGGGATCTGGGCCCCATAGATGGGGAAACTTGGGATGCCTGCCTATCAGCAATACCTATGGTCTCTCTTTCTGCCACACAAAAGCTGTTACACCTCTTCCTATTTCACAGTCTATAGAACACCCCAACAACTGCACAAATGGGCACACAGAGACAACTCTTTATGCCCAAAATGCGAAAGGGAGCATGGTGACTTGCTACACATGCTCTGGAAGTGCCCGAAGCTTTTCAGGTACTGGTCAGAGGTTATATCTACCATAACACAGGTATAGAATTAGTAGGGATGCACCAATACCAATACTAGTATCGGTATCGAGGCCGATATTCGGCCTTTTCGCGAATACCGGAAAACAACACTGGAAGTGACCTACAGCGCAACTTCTAGGTTCACGCCAGGCGGGGGGTGCGTGCGTCACACTGTCCCTAGCTCCCTGGAAGTGCTGGAAACCAACAGTGTACCTGGCTTGGAAACGGCTAACGGACCTCCCTCCTGGAACACCTCGCCCGGGACACAGCGGAAGACCCCTTTGATCCTATTATGCTGTCTGATTATTTATGAGTGTACATCCACGTTTTTTTTATTATATTTTAATACATCTGTCAACATAATGCACAGAAGGCACTGCTGCTAATTGCATATCACCTAGCTCATCCCAGCCTGCAGCCTCTAAGGACAGTTCTCGCGGCTGTCTCCTGTACCATGCAGCCTCCTACTGTTTCCTGCACCAAGCAGTCTCTTACTGTCTCCTGTACCTGGCCTGCAGTCTCTGACGGTCTCCTGTACCAGGCCTGCAGTCTCTGACGGTCTCCTGTACCTGGCCTGCAGTCTCTGATGGTCTCCTGTACCAGGCCTGCAGTCTTTGACGGTCTCCTGTACCTGGCCTGCAGTCTCTGATGGTCTCCTGTACCAGGCCTGCAGTCTCTGACGGTGTCCTGTACCAGGCCTGCATTCTCTGGCTGTCTCCTGTACCAGGCCTGCAGTCTCTGGCTTTCTCCTGTACCATGCCTGCAGTCTCTGACGGTGTCCTGTACCAGGCCTGCAGTCTCTGACGGTGTCCTGTACCAGGCCTGCAGTCTCTGGCTGTCTCCTGTACCAGGCCTGCAGTCTCTGGCTGTTTCCTGTACCAGGCCTGCAGTCTCTGGCTGTCTCCTGTACCAGGCCTGCAGTCTCTGGCTGTCTCCTGTACCAGGCCTGCAGTCTTTGGCTGTCTCCTGTACCAGGCCTGCAGACTCTGGCTGTCTCCTGTTCCATACCTGCAGTCTCTGGCTGTCTCCTGTACCAGGCCTGCAGTCTCTGGCTGTCTCCTGTTCCATGCCTGCAGTCTCAGGTTTGCTAATCTGACTTAACACCACTGCTTTTACAATCCAACATCAAAACAGTCTGACAGATTGAAAAACACTGTATGTCAGTAGATAAGCTCAGTTTACTGGTAAAAATATGTGTCAAATGCAAGGCTGGTGGGTGTAAAAAGATGTCCGCTTGCCGACTTCTAACTGTAGTCTTACTGTGGATGAGTGTGAGGTGTACCAAGAACATCGCTTCCGTTACAAGATTTGATGGGTAGCTTAATCAGACTGAATTAATCTGCTAACTGCATTGCCCATTTCCAAGATGGCCACTGTAATACTTCCTGTGCTTCTATCCCTTTTTTTCCATACGGTTGTCAGGCATACCTTTTCCAAAATGGTGGGATTGGCACTTCCTGTTGTTTACAAGATGGTGGCCGTAGCACTTCCTGTTTCAATTTTTTTCCTGATTTTTGCTCACAGAACTGGGTATTTAAGGGTCTCATTATGTGGTGTCAGCTTGAGGCATTCCCTTGATAACGTGCGTTTCACGAAACACATTGGGAGGGGCCTATTTGCTGATGTCTCGCCACAGCTTCCATGTATTTGGAATGGCGGCTAACAATGTAAGTGCACTTACTTTAGGTTTTACTATATTTTAACACTGCTACAAATTTTAAAATCAATATAAATTTCACTATATAAATCTTCTTGGGCTCCTGGTTGGTGAGCTATTTTTACCCAGTGCGGTGTTCCCCCAACCTCTGGCATTTGCCGACGTGGATTGAATGATAACTACCGATTAATGCATATTAGTTTCCTTTATCTGGTGAGTGCATTGTTTTGGTGAAGGCTCACGTGTGGCGTTGTCCTTATGCACCTGGTGATACCTTCTGGATGGATGCTATGCTATGCCTTAACATCTGCTACTTCTGGTGAACTTCTTCAAAGTAAGTGGGAAATGAATAGTGGGGGTATTTTACAGGCCCCCCAACCTGAAGGAGGAGGAGCTGGACCTCCTATCACAGTTAGAAATGGCAGCAAGACCGGGAAATGTCATCATAATGGGGGAATTGAATTACACCGATATCGACTGGGCAGAGGGGACAGCTTACTCATTAAAAGCCCGTCATTTCATGAATGTCTTGCAGGACAACTTTGTGTCCCAATTGGTGGATTCTCCAACTAGAAAGAATGCATTGCTAGATCTATTAATTACGAACGCTCCATGTCTGATCTCAGATGTGGCAATATGGGACAGCTTGGGATCTAGCGATCACAGTATGGTCACATTTAGCGTAAATCATAGGAAAAGGAGGCACGAGAGTAGCACAAGAACAGTAAATTTCAAACGAGCAAACGTTTCTGAACTGCGCTCAAGACTACAAGACATCAATTGGGACCAAATCCTAGAAACATTGAACACGGAGGAAAATTAAGAATGCTTTAGGAACATATTAAATAAAGGTATCACGCAGTGCATTCCAACAGATAATAAATATAGACGAAGGTTAAACCTGGGTGGCTAAACCGTAACATAAATAATTTTATTAACCACGTCATATGACGTCCTTGGCTTTGAGTGGTGATACCTGAATGATGGATGCAGTTGCAGGCATCATCCAGATATAATTTTTTTCAGCCAGCGATTCCCTTCACCGTAAGTACAATCATAGTGGCAGTTCAGCCACTTGATCGTTCTTACAGGCGGCGGGAGAAGACGCCCCCAGCCCCCCCCCCCCCCCGCCCTCTGGTGCTTCTCCTGACTCACCTGTGCGATCGGTGAGCCGGAGAAGGAATCAGCCAGTGCTGGAAGTAAGCCATAGAGAAAACCAAGAGACAGATGGTCCAGGCAATCTCTGACTCTCGGAGGCCTGTTATGACGTTGCGTCCGGTCCGCCGGAAGTGAACAAAGCCGGAGACACGACTGCCTGGAGGGGAGATGTGAGGTTGTATAGACCCCACATCTCTCCATAAAGAGGACCTGTCACGCACTATTCCAATTACAAGGGATGTTTACATTCCTTGTAATAGGAATAAAAGTGATCAAAATATGTTTTTAAAGAGAAAGTATAATAAAATAAAAGTAAAAGAATAAATGGAAAAAAAAATTTAAAGTCCCCCCCCCCGCCCCTGTCCCCGTGTGCTCGCGCACAGAAGTGAACTCATACGTAAGTCGTGGCCACATATGTAAATGACGTTCAAATCACATGTGAGGTATCGCAGCCTGCGTTCGAGCAAGAGCAACAATTCTAGCCCAAGACCTCCTCTGTAACTCTGAACCGGTAACCGTAAAAAATTTTAAAGCGTCGCCTATGGAGATTTTTAAGAACAAAAATTTGGCACCATTTCACGAGTGTGCACAATTTTAAAGCATAACATGTTAGGTATCTATTTACTCGGTGTAACATAATCTTTCACCATATACCAAAAAAATACTGTGTGACATAAAAAGTTACAACGACCGCCATTTTATTCCTTAGGATCTCTACTAAAAAACATATATAATTCTTGGGGGTTCTGAGTAATTTTCTAGCAAAAAAATTATGATTTTTACATGTAGGAGAGAAGTGCCAGAATTGGCCTGGATTGGAAGTGATTAAAGAGAAAAAATGGCCTTTAAAAATATAAAGAGGAAGGGGCATTGTCAGCTTTCAACACTACAGGGAACGCAATAAGAAGCGTAAGAATGAAATTAGGATGGCTAAAAAAGACTACGAGAGACACATAGTAGAGGAGACCCCGAGGATTTTTTTTAGATATATTAACAGTAAAAAAAGCGAGATCATAGCACATTGCCCACATAAAAGACAATGAAGGGAGGATGGTTATGAATGACACAGAAGGCAACTGTACTAAATGCTTTCTTATTTTTACACAGGAAAAGGAAGGGTATACCAACCACGACTGTACTGTTAGTAACATGTCACAGGACATACCCTTGTGGCTAACAGAGGCCGGAGTAAAGTAAATATTAGATAAGCTTAACACAAATAAATCACCATGACCAGATGGCTTACACCCGAGAGTCCTCCAAGAACTCAGGTTATAGCTAGACCATTATTTCTAATCATTGCGGACAACATACTGACAGGAATTGTACCAGCTGATTGGAGAAAAGCCAATGTGGTACCAATATTCAAAAAAAGAGCAGAGACATATTCCTGGAAATTACAGGCCAGTCAGCCTTACATCAATAATAGATAAATTATTCGAGGAGATGATAAGGGACTATATCCAAGAATTTGCTGAAGAAAACCGTATCATTAATAGTAATAAGGATGGGTTTACGAAGGGTTGTTCCTGCCAGACCAATCTGTTAACATTCTACGAGGAAGTGAGCTGCCATCTAGATAGGGGGAGGCCTGTGGATGTGGTGTATCTGGATTTTGCAAAAACATTTAATACAGTTTTCCATAAATGCTTAATCTACAAGCTGAGATCTGCAGGAATGGACCATAAGGTTTGTATTTGTCATGAACGCATAGCCATTCATGTCCTGTCTGTTTGCTTACCTCTTTGGTTGTGTCAGCAAACTTTATTTAAGACCATGTGCTGCAAAGCCTCCTTGCCGATCAATGTGGTGTGTGATTGGCTTTGTGTGTGGTTGCTCCTGGTGTATGCTCTGAGTCCATTTCCGTTTACTGACTTTTGGCTGGTTCTGACTATACCTGACTGCTTGATACCACGACCTTCGGCTTGTTCTCTGTTTTTCCAGTCTAATTGATATCCCGACCTTGGCGTGCTCTTCTGTCTGTCCCTGTTTACTTGTGGCCCTAACCTTACTATCCTTGCTGTTCCTGTGCTACTGCTTCCTCTCTTCCACCTGTAGCCAGCCGAGCGTGAGCTAGGGGACCCCGGGGGCTGCAACCTGGATCCAGTTGCAGCCAAATCCATCTTCACCACCAGAGGCTCTGGTGAATACCTACTGGCTCTTAGACTGTGGAAACCGATGCACTAGCTCCCTGTGTTTCAGTGTCAGTGCTCCAGGGGCCCGTCTTCCCATACCAGCTGGAGCTCATTAGCAGCAGTCAGCTATAGGTCCACAACCTTAGTGGTGCACTTCACAAACCATATTGTGCGCTTCTGCGGTGCGATTCGTATCCCTGCGGTGCGCATCTGTCACCTGACCCCAGGTGTCCCGACAGTTCTTGGATAGTAAACTGGTTACAGGGGTGTGTCCAAAGGGTGGTGATAAAAAAAGTGTACTCAGACTGGTCTTGAGTGGTGAGTGGAGTACCCCACGGCTCTGTCTTGGGACCAATTCTGTTTAATTTATTCATAAATGATATCAAGGAAGGGATAAATAGCTCAATCCCAGATTTTGTGGACAACAGGAAAAATAAGCAGGGCAATAACGTCACATCAAGATATAGTATTTTTTGCCGAAAGACCTGAACAAAATAATGAGGTGAGCAACTACATGGCAAATGAGGTTTAATGTGGAGAAATGTAAGGAAATGTAAGGTAATTAACGGGGGGGGGGGGGGGCTAAAAACATAATTCCAAACTATTCACTAGGTGGAGAACCTCTGGGGGAATCAAGGATGGAGAAAGATCTGGGGGTCCTAGTAGAAGACAGTCTGAGCAATAGCATGCAATGTCAAGATGCAGCTACTAATGCCTGCAGAATTAGCATGCATAAAAAAGAGATCTACTCCAGGGATAAAACTATAATCCTGGCACTTTATAAAACTTCGGTGCGGCCACATCTGGAGTATTCTGTCCAGTTCTGGTCAGCAGTTCTCAGAAGGGATGTGCTGGAGCTGGAGAGAGTCCAAAGAAGGGCAACAAAATGAATAAGGGGACTTGAGGACCTCCATTGTGAGGAACAACTACAAGCACTAAATTTATTCTCACTGGAGAAGAGATGCTTGAGAGGGGACATGATAGCGATTTACAATCACCTCAATGATACCCAGCGTAAGAAAAAACTATTCAGTCTCATGGAGTATAAGAGGACACGGGGCCACACAATGGGATTGGAGGAGAAGCGGTTTAACCTTAAGCTGCTTAAGAGCTCTCTTCCACAATCTGTGGTGTCAGCGGGGAGTATTGATATTTTTAAAAGGCTCTTGGGCGTACATCTTAAAAAACACAACATACAGGGATATGGGAAATGATTATCGACACTGACACACATACACACCTACACAGGTTGAACTGGTTGGACTTTTGTCTTTATTCAACCTTACCTACCATGTAATTATGTGACTGATGTTTTACTATTGGTATGGCACGGGTCCCCCCAATATAAGCCCCTAGGGTATTCTTTATGCTTTCCTGTTAGTGGTTCCTAAAGCCGTCAAAGTTCAATGTGTCTTTTATGGTGGGTGAGGCTAGATAAGTGGCCTTTATGATGTGTAGTGTCACATCCTTAGCTGTATGCCTTGGTGAATCCAGCATTCCAGCACTCTTCAGTGAAAAGTAAGGGTTTAATTGTCTCTGTGTTAATTTTTTTATGTACTACCTTGAACCGGGGAATTCCTAGAGGCTCTATTTTGTAACTTCTCTCTTTAAAGCACAATAAAAAGAATAAGGGGGCCCTAGATAGCACCTTCAACATGAATATACGTGTAGGGGTTACATAGTACTTGTCTGTAACACTAGCTGAATGACCATTCCCTGAGTAGGGATGGGGGAGCGGTTTGGGGGCCAAGTATGAGCTGCCCCGTGTGACTTCACTAACCCAGCATGCACCAGTCGGTAACCTCACAAGGGGGTGATGCCACCAGGTGATGTCGCCAAGTGGTCACGCCCCTTACCTTTTTAAAAACTGTCAGACATCAGAGCAGGCAGTCAGTGGCTAGCCTTGTCGCGGGCATACTCATTCACATGGGGGCGGGGGCTGGGATCTGGGGGCCTCCAGGTTCCGATAAACCCCCTGCCCGCAAGATCCCCATAACCACCGCCCAGGGTTGTGGGGAAGAGGCCCTTGTCCCCATCAACATGGGGACAAGGTGCTTTGGGGGGGTAGATCCCCCCTGTCCCAAAGCACCCCCCCCTGTGTTGAGGGCATGTTACCTGGTATGGTTCAGGAGGGGGGGCGTTTGCTTGTCCTCCCCTTTCCTGGCCTGCCAGGCTGCATGCTCGGTTAAGGATCTGGTTTGGATTTTGTGGGGACCCCACACCATTTTTATTTATTTATTTTTTAATTTTGGCAATTTTTTATATTTTTTTTCTACTGCCGACAATGTTTTTTTTGCAGCCGGGAAAATCTATTTAAATGTCATTTTTTTCTTTATATATCCTCTTATATCAGTGGTTCCTTACATTGGTGACCAATGAGAGAAGGACCCCCTTATATCAGTGGTCAGTGTAGTGGTCCCTTACATTGGTGACCAATGGGAGAAGGACCCCCTTATATCAGTGGTCAGTGTAGTGGTCTCTTACATTGGTGACCAATGGGAGAAGGACCCCTTTATATCAGTGGTCAGTGTAGTGGTCCCTTACATTGGTGACCAATGGGAGAAGGACCCCCTTATATCAATGGTCAGTGTAATTATCCTGTCATGTACCTGGTTGATAATCAAATATACCTGTGCTTTTTTGTGAACTCTATCTACCCCTATATTGCAAACCGCTGCATTAATGCACTCCCCAATAAAACATTTATGTGACCAATATAAAAACCAATAAAGCAGCACTAAATAAATAAAATAAATAAAAAAATACTAATTACTGTACATACTTTTCATATACAAAAATGAGTCCATTCTACATACACACAGGGGTTGATTTACTAAAGCTTGAAAGTGCAAAATTTGGTGCAGCTCCACACAGAAACCAATCAGCTTCAAGGTTTTATTGTCAAAGCTTGATTGAACAAGCTGAGGTTAGAAGCTGATTGGCTAGCATGCACAGCTGCACCAGTTTTTGCACTCTCCAGCTTTAGTAAATCAACCCCATAATGTGTAAAAATCGTGTAAAGCCCAAATCGTGTAAAGCTATTATCGTGTATCATACATCCTACAGAAATAGTCCAGAAAACATATCATAACATATCCATTCACGTGAATCACTACAATTATACGATAGTGGTCCAACAACTCTGATATCAATTCTCGAAACATGCTCCACCTAAATATTGTGCCACTTCAATCCACCCTTCTCCTGTGCCCGTAATGCTCAGTGCCCCTTAGGTAATACTAACTCACCAGCCAAAGTTGACCCATTGTAAATATAAGAGGGTCAACATGCACCAAGGATTGTATCATGATCACTTCATCCACTGTTCTGCCACTTTAAGGGAATACTGGACTATGTGTGTTTATACCTTAACACCCTTACAGATCAACAATGTCAAATACTGAAAGACTGAAATTGTTCATTGGTCAGGGAACCCCTAGAAACCTTTGGAGGAACCCTGGCTGAGAAAGGCTGTGGACCAGGCAGTAATATATTTCTATCTCTTTTGGTGGGAGTGGAGATGACCCATCTATAAGGATATACAGTACATCCACACACAGCACAAGGCCCATCACACTTGTGCCGGAACACGACACACACCTACATGACATATAGGAATATCTACCCAGTAGAGGTGAGGGTGGTTTTCTCTAT
>BLSH010380045.1:712435-734444 GCA_018402905.1 Glandirana rugosa
AACACAGTGCCTCCATGTGACTCCCTAAAACCTGAGAGACCCAACATGCAGAAGATTCTAGAAGTCACCAAGATGATGATGGAGCTGCTGACAGGAGAGGTGAGCGGTGCTGGGAATTCTGGGACATTATCCAGTAACAGACAAGGGATGTGTCTGGATGGTGACTGTATCATTGTGTGTGTCAGGTCCCTATAAGGTGTCAGGATGTCACTGTCTTTTTCTCCATGGAGGAGTGGGAGTATTTAGAAGGACACAAGGATCTCTACAAGGATGTCATGATGGACAATCAGCCGCCCCTCACATCACCGGGTAAGAGGAGACTTTATTGTAAAAGAGAGAGCAGTACGGTGGCTCCACCTAGATCCCCCATCATCTGATAAACACATAGAAACAATGTATTCAGTCAGTGTGTGTGTTTCCTACAGATGGATCCAGTAATGGAAACCCACCAGAGAGTTGTCCCCTTCCTCTGTATTCCTGGGATTCCACACAGGAAGGTCGCACCATCCCTCACCATCAGGTAGGTGAAGTTGAGGGTCTGGAACATAAAGTGATTAAACACTCTGATATGTGGAGACGATGTGTCAACTCTGCAAGATGATATTTTCTGTGTGATCTCACATCATAAATACTTCTATATTACAGATGTTATTTTCTGCCATTCTGTTGGTTTAGGGTGAAGATCTGATTATCATTAAAGTTGAGGGTGAAGTAGAAGAGAGGTATGTGAGGGATGATCAGCAATATACGGAGGAGGCTGGAATGAAGAGGACATTCAAAGAGGAGGACACTCCTACAGAGAGCAGCACAGGTGAGCCATAATATATTCTCCTATTTCTGCTCTGTTACTGCACACTGATCGGTCCAGAGTAGCAGTGCGATGAGTGATATCAGCCAATAATAGGTTCATAATAGTCACCAGGCGCGGCTCCAGACAAATTTTTTTGGGGGTGCTTTGGTGTTGCTCTAGGTATGAGTGGGGGAGTCAATGCGATGTGCCAAAAATTGGTGTGGCCAGCAAGCGGCATGACGAGCAAATGGATGTTTCTTCATGGTCTATGGCTTAGTGTAACATACAGGGCACAGGGGCGACCCCCCCCCCCCCATAATCCATGCGCCCGGCTTTTAATCTACATGCAGGACGCCGGGCGCATGGATTCCAATTTGGGGGGGGGGTTTAGAAGCACATCACTAGACCCAGAGGCTCTAATTGGCATCATAAAAGCATGGGCCCACCCAGTTGTGTGACAATATATCTTCCTGATTCTCCTCCCGGCCAATCCCAGCTCAGAAAGAAGATCCTGAGACCCTATTGCCCGGGAGGAGATGTGATCCTATTGGCTGCTGAAGAGGAGGGAGGAAACACAGGGGAAGCCATGCTGCTGTGAAGCCGAGGAAGGAGGAGATGCAGGGTGAAGCCCCTGCCCGGAGGAAGCCCGTGTCCTAGATGGGGGTAAGTGCGGGGCTGGTGACCTACCGGGGGGACAGGGGTGTGGCGGTGGACAGATTGCCACCCCCCCAAAATATGCCACCACTGGCCAGAAATGAAGACCCCCAGCTGGTGACAAGTTCAACAATAACCCCCAGCACAACAAAATAATTAACTCACAGTAGGACACAGAAATTAACCCCTAGCATCCCGACCGGCATTGCACAACAATTAACCCTCAACATTGCACAACAATTAGCCCCTTAAATTGCACAACAATTAGCCCCCAAAATTACACAACAATTAGCCCTCTAAACTGCACAACAATCAACCCCCAACCCTGCACAATAATAAACCTGCAGCACGTCACAACAATTAACCCCCAGCACAACACTGTAATAAACCCCCAGCATGACACAATAATAAGTCCTGAGCAGAGCACAGTAATTAACCCGTAACTTTGCACAATGATAAACCCCCATAGTACAGCAATCAGTTGGCCTATTTATTGTGCAACATAGCATACAGAGTGAAGAGGTTAACACTATAAAGCGTATAGAGTGTAAGGGTCAGGACTATGTACAATATTAGTTCCTCAGTGTGCCCCCTTACATTAGGTGTCAGTGTGCATCTGCACAATGGTGGCTGGTGTGCCCCCTGTACAATGGTGATCAGTATGTCCTGACCTCTGTATATCAATAAAAGCAAAAAAAATGCAGCACAACCGTACACTTCCTCTATAAAATTGTACAAATGGGCTTCTAGATGCAAAGGTAAAACCTATATATTATTATATATAGGGGGTTTCACCACTATTTGCACATTGCTATTACTATTAATCACTATTATGATTTAATACATGGGTTGATTTTTCGTCTCTGTTATAACTATTGTAGGTAGAGGACTTCACCATTATTTGCACACTGCAGCTCTGCAATTTCTCAAAATATTTTTGCTGAGGAGGTGACACCATCACTACTATTGCAATGCAATGGTTGATTTGCACTGGATATTCATTTATAGGTTTTACCATTGCACTTGTAAGTCCATTTGTACAACTTTATAGAGGAAGTGTAGGGCTGCGCTGCATTTTTTGCTTTTCATTGATTCGCATTGGATGTGGAAACCAGCCCTAAATATTATGTGATTATAGCTTTTCAGATTTTTTGGTTGAGTGGTAGTTGTTTTATTTGATATGGTATGATCTCTGTATACTGTACTGGTAACCAGTAGCCCTGCATACTCAAGGTCAGTGTGCCCCTATGTATTGGTGGCCAGGGCTTTTTTCTCAAAGAATAGGTGCAGGATCTCAACCACGCTTCCACCACAATACAAAATGACCCCCTCTCCCCCACTAAGGTGCTGCATCAAATAGTGGGTCTGGCCAAACTGTACTATCAGTTGCAGGGTCAAAAAAGGGCATTGTTAAACACCAGGAAAGCATTACACACAGGGTGCAGAGTTCAGGAACACGCTATGTACAGAGTGTGGGGTTCAGGAGTGTGTCGTGTGCTACTTACAGAGTGCAGGGTACAGGAGCGCACTACATATAGACTGCAGAGTTCAGGAGTGCGCTATGTAGAGAGTGCAGTATACAGGCTTGCATTACATACAGAGTGCAGGGGAGTGTGCAACATTAAGAGTGCAGAGTTTAGGGGTGCGCTATTTACAGAGTGTAGAATTCAGGATTATACTACATACAGAGTGCAGACTTTGGGGGTTGCACTATTTACAGAGTGCCAATTCAGGCTTGTGCTACATACAAAGTGCAGGGTCCTGGTGTACACTACACACACAATGCAGGGTTCTGGAGTATGCTACGCACATAATGCAGGGTTGTGGAGTGGGCTACGTACACAATTCAGGGTTCAGGAGTGCAGTGTGTACACAGTGCAGACATTAGGAATGCACTAGGCACACAATGCAGAGATCAGGAGTGCGCTACATACACAATGCAGTATTCAGCTTGTGCTGCATACACAGTGCAGAGATCAGGAGTGTGGTGCATACAGTGCAGGCATCAAGAGTGCGCTATGCACACAATGCATAGTTTGAGTGTGATACGTACACAATGCAGAGATCAGGACTGCGCTACGTACACAATGCAGGGTTCAAGAGTGCGCTACGCACACAATGCAGAGATCAGGAATGCGCTATGTACACAATGCAGGGTTCAAGAGTGGGCGACGTACACAATGCAGGGTTCAGGAGTGTGTTGTGTACACAGTGCAGAGATCAGGAGTGCGGTGCAAATAGTGCAGAGATCAGGAGTGCGCTACACACATAATGCACGGTTCAGGAGTGGGCGACGTACACAATGCAGGGTTCAGGAGTGTGGTGCGTACACCGTGCACAGATCAGGAGTGCGGTGCATATAGTGCAGAGATCAGGAGTGCGCTACACACACAATGTAGGGTTCAAGAGTGAGCTATGTATGCAATGCAGAGTTCAGGAGTGCGCTATGCACGCAATGCAGAGTTCAGGAGTGCGCTATGCACACAATGCAGAGTTCAGGAGTGCGCTATGCACACAATGCAGAGTTCAGGAGTGCGCTATGCACACAATGCAGAGTTCAGGAGTGCGCTATGTACACAATGCAGAGTTTAGGAGTGCGCTATGTACACAATGCAGAGTTTAGGAGTGTGCTATGTACAAAAGCCCTGGCTTGTCACAAAAGTGTGGGAAACAGGGTTCGTAGAATGCCACAAGAGGACAATGTGCTTTAATTTTTTAATCCATTCTTCTATTGTGAACCAGTAATGTTTATGTTAAAGATAATGTATGGATGGACAGAACACTCAGACATCCTGCATTCTTTTTTCCCTGTCAGAGTCTCTGTAAGAACCGCTCTAAATTATCCCAAAGGTGTTCTATTGGGTTGAGGTCAGGACAGTGCAGGCCAGTCAAGTTGCTCCACCCCAAACTCGCTCATCCATGTCTTTATGGACCTTGCTTTGTGCACTTGTCCATGGTCATTTTGGAACAGGAATGGGCCATCCCCAAACTGTTTCCACAAAGTTGGGAGCATGAAATTGTCCACAATGTCTTGGTATGCTGACTCCTTAAGAGTTCCCTTTACTGGAACTAAGGGGCCAAGCCCAACCCCTGAAAAACCCCATAATCCCCCCTCCACAAAATGATTTGGACCAGTGCACAAAGCAAGGTCCATAAAGACATGGATGAGCAAGTTTGGTATGGAGGAACTTGACTGGCCTGCACAGAGTTCTGACCTTAACCCGATAGAACACCTTTGGGATGAATTAGAGTGGAGACTGCAAGCCAGCCCTTTTCTTCCAACACCAGTGCCTGACCTCACAAATGCTCTTCTGGAAGAATGGTCAAACATTCCCATAGACACTCCTAAACCTTATGGACAGCCTTCCCAGAAGAGTTTAAGCTATTATAGCTGCAAAGGGTGGGCCACTTCAATATTGAACCCTATGGACTAAGACGCCATTAAAGTTCATGTGCATGTAAAGGCAGGCGTCCCAATACTTTTGACAGTATAGGGCGTGTACTCATACATGATTTATGTAGACTCAGGGGTTCATCTGGCAGTATTATGTTGTGTTCTACTCCTAGTTACAGTAGCACAAACATAATTACACAGATTGCGCCTTTCATAAGGTTGTTCCCTCTTCAAGCAGACTCAAGGCTCCTTTACACTTGTGAATTGGTTTTTACTGCCCCTCAACAGTTTCCTTTTTTGCTGCTGAGAGAGCAACTGGGGGTGTACACATGCCCTGGCCATAAAGCAAAGCATCACAGGAATTGCACTCACTGTTTGACTTGTTGAGCCTTATCGCCCACCAAGTGTGACTCTTTCAAGTGAATGAGGTCACACTGCCATCGCCCCAAAACTGCACACAACACACACAGTTGCCTGGTATTTAGGGGGATAAAGCAGGTGGCAAGGAGGCAAAACAATGTCTTCTCACCGCCTGTCTATTGCTGTCTGAGGAGTGAGCTGAACGTGGAAAACAATGACTATTTTAAGCCTGGTCTCTGCGAATGGCTAATACTGACTGAGGGAACAGGGGAGAAATATGAAGGGTCTAGCTTGGACTGAGCTAACTAGCATCAAACAGGAAGGGAGGACAGAGGGTGAAACCAAAATCACAAACAAGTTGTAGTGGCCCAAAAATGCCACTAGATTTTAGCATACTGCAAAACAATAATAACCTGATGCAGTTCAATGCAACACAGAAAAATGACATACTGTAAAATTGGGGCAAAATAGTTCTTTTCACCAGAAGCATAGGCCTCTGGTCACTTGTTCTATGCTAAAGGCTCTACCAGTCTGAACTTTGAACATCTTCATTATCGGAGATCATTTGACCCAGTGCCTAGGATTGTGGTTGTGTGAAGAGCACCTACCAGTCCCCATTGGTTCCTGCTCTTCTGACAAGGCTGTGTAAATGTAGAAGTGATCTGGGAGGAGGAACAAAGGCCCTTTTACTGAAGAGGGGAAGTGACACTTGGTTGGGACATCCACAGAGAACATCTGCTCACTCAAACCTACCTGAACCAGATGGAATCTTGATGTAAGTGAACGAACCATCTTGTATCTATTGATCATGTTTTATTTTTCCAGGGCATGTCAACAGGAAACCCTCAAACGATCATCTCACTTTATCGCCAAGTTGTAAAATGGAAGACGAGGACATCACAAGAGATTGTGCAGGAGAAAAGACAATGAGCTCAGCTATGGATGGAGGACTTCACAGTGTAGAAAGACCATTGAATACTTCTGACTCTGAGCAACCTCAAACTGTGAGGGATGGTGCCGGAATTCAAGGGGGGGAGAAATTTTCCTGTTCTGAGTGTGGAAAATGTTTTATTCATCAATCAGAACTCGTCATACATTACAGATCTCACACGGGAGAGAAGCCGTATCCCTGTCCTCAATGTAGGAAATGTTTCACAAACAAATCAAATCTTGTTAGACATCAGAAATCTCACACTGGAGAGAAGCCGTATTCTTGTCCTGAGTGCGGGAAATGTTATACACAGAAATCACACCTTATATCACATCAGAGATTGCACACAGGGGAGAAGCCATATTCTTGCCCCGAGTGCGGTAAATGTTTTTCAGGGTTGTCCAATCTTTACTTGCATCAGAAGATTCACAGAGGAAAGAAGCCATATTCCTGCTCTGAATGTGGGAAATGCTTTTCTTGGAAATCAAGACTTGTTATGCACCAGAGATCTCACACAGGAGAGAAGCCGTATTCCTGCTCTCAGTGCGGGAAATGTTTTACGCAGTTGTCCTCTCTTTATTCACATCAGACAACTCACGCAGAGGAGAAGCCATATTCCTGCTCTGAGTGTGGCAAATGTTTTTCATGGAAATCAAAACTTTTTATACATCTGAGATCTCACACAGGGGAGAAGCCGTATTCCTGTCCTCAGTGCAGAAAATGTTTTACACGAAAATCACACCTTGCTAGACATCAGAGATGTCACACAGGGGAGAAGCCGTACTCCTGCCCTGAGTGTGGGAAATGTTTTTCAGAGAAATCAGACCTTGTTAGACATCAGAGAACTCACCGAGGGGAGTAGGGACGAGTTGAACATTCCTGGGCTCAGTTTGCAGGAGGTTCGCTGAATTGTTCCTAAGTTCTGAATGTTAATTGGAACCTTACTGATCTTAAAGGGAAACTTTAGGCTAGATAATAAACTCTGTATGGCAGATAGGCAGCATATTTCATGCAGAAGAGACATACTTTGTCTCTTCTGCATGAAAGCTACTTACCTGCCTGTCCGCCACTGTACAATGAGCCACGCAAGCGCAGCTCACTACAAATTTGGCCAGGCCGAATCTGACTGAACTCCCACAAATGTAAGGGTTAACTTCATCCCCGCCCGACCAATGACAGTGGCCGGCGATTGAGACCGCAAATCTGGCCGCACAAAGACATCAGGGGCTGGGCGAGGAGTTTGGGGATGCCGCATTGCTGGAGTTTAGGTGAGTATAGTTCAGCTTTAAGTCAACGGGACCACTTTCAGAAATAGGATGTACTGTATTAGTACATCCTTGTGTTTAAGTGGTTATATAAGGATCATGCTTGCAGCTTCAGCCATGATCCTGCTATCAAAATTTTCTGCTGGTGATGTTTTTTTTTTAAGGTGATCCAAGTGCCTATACAGCTTCCCGATCACTTTTACAGGGAATGGAAGAGATCCGCCCTCTTGCTGTCATTTCCAGGCTCTCCTGGCCCACCAGTTTTTTACCAGCCAATGAAGCAACTGATCTGTGTTTGATCAGATGCTTTAGAAGGCAGAGGAGAAATCGCTCCATAAAGAGTACCTGTCAAGACAACAGTCATGGATAATCACAGGATCCTCTCTATGGTAAAGAAAACCCCATTCACAACAGCTAGACAAGTGAAGGACACTCTCCAGGAGGTGGGCGTATCATTGTCAAAGTCTACAATCAAGAGAAGACTTTACAACAGCAAATACAGAGGGTTCACCACAAGGTGCAAACCATTCATAAGCCTGAAGAATAGAAAAGCCAGGTTAGAATTTGCCAAAAAAAATCTAAAAAAGTCAGACCAGTTCTGGAAAAGCATTCTTTGGGTGGATGAAACTAAGATTAATCTGTACCAGAATGATGGAAAAAAAAAGTGTGGAGAAGGCTTGGAACAGCTCATGGTTCAAAGCACACAACGTCATATGTAAAACATGGTGAAGCTTGCAGTGTGATGGCATGGGCATGCATGGCTTCCAGTGGCACTGGGCCATTGGAGTTTATTGATGATGTGACAGAAGCAACCGGATGAATTCTGCAGTGTTTAGAGATATACTGTCAGCCCAGTTTCAGCCAAATGCAGCAAAGTTGATTGGACTGCGCTTAACAGTACAGATGGACAATCATCCAAAACACACTACAAAAGCAATCCAGGAGCTATTGAAGGAAAAAGTGGAATATTCTGCAATGGCCAAGTGAGTCAACTGATCTCAACCCAATTGAGCATACACTTCACTTGCAGAAGGCAGAAAGACCCACAAACAAAGAACAACTGAAGATAGCTGCAGTTAGAACCTGGCAAAGCATCAGAAAGGAGGAAATGCAGTCTTTGGTAATCTTTGGTAATGTCCATGGTTTCCAGACTTCAGGCAGTCATTGCCAGTAAAGGATTCTCAACAAAATATTAAAAATTAGCATTTTATTTATGATTATATAAATTTGTCCAATTGCACTTGAGCCCCTGAAAATGGGGGGTGGGGGGGGGGGGGCTGTGTATAAAAATGGTTGCAGTTCCTAAAATATGTACTTAATATTCATGTTCAACCCCTTGAATTAAAGCTGAAAGTCTGCACTTCAAATTCATTTTGATTGTTTAGTTTTGATTTTATTCTGGTGGCATACAGAGCCAAAAGTATGAAAATTGTGCCTGTGTCCAAATATATATGGACCTATCAAGATAAAAAGTGGAGAACCACGGTGCTCTCTATTCTCAAACAATGTATTTTCTTTGAACACAGGGAATATACAAATTTACAAATATAGCATAAAAACAAGAGCTGAATAATATCGCTCAATGCTGGTGCTTAAATAACTATTGTGTGATGTCACTGGCTCGGCTCCTCCCACCCATACGCATTACGCCCTCCTATTGGGCTTCTTCAGTAGGTTTGTTAGAGTGTCTGTGTAGTGTCTATTTTAATGATTTGCACTGCACTGTATTGAGATTAATATACATTATCTAGAGGTGATCAAATACCACCAAAAGAAAGCTCTATTTGTGGGAAAAAAAGGACAGCAATTTTATTTGGTTACAGTGTTGCATGACTGCGCAGTTGTCAGTTAAAGTAACGCATATATCGCAAAAAATGTCCTGGTTATGAAGGGTGGTAAATCTTCTGGTGGGCAAGTGGTTAGAGGGGGCACCCTACATTGTTGGGAAGAGAAAAACATTGTTGCTAAATTTTTAAAAAAAAAAAGAATGCATTTCTATACCTATTCAATACCAGTGCCTTGTTTTTATTGAGGGTCTGATATGAATTTTAGGGGGTATCCTCACGCAAAAAAAAATGGTGCCCCCCACCCCAAAATCTCTGCCAGACACTTATCTGTGTATAAATTCTGGCCTCAATGTGTGGACAGTACCTTTCCCAGGGGCTTCCCAGGCAAAGCACCTTGTCACCATGTTGATGAGAATAAGGATCTCTTACCCACATCCTCGGCTGTTGGATACGGGGACTTTGACAATGATGTAAATCCATCTTCAATCACGTTGACCAGTAATGCGGACCCTCATCAGTCATAATGAATGCCAATACCGATGCATGGTCAGAAGGAGAAAAAATGGAAAACATGCATGACTATCCAATTGTGATGGACTTCACAACACAACTGAGCCATCACGGACTGTGAGCCACTAAGTGACAGTTGCATCCTTCCCCACACACAGGCATAGCACAGACAAGGAAGGGAGACAGACAAGGTCGTAGTAGGGATGACAGCTCTCCATAGAAGAGTTTTTGCCTCTTCCAGTCACTGGATCCCTCTGCCCTTCGCCTGACCCACCATCAGTGTGCAGCCTCTAGGAGTGGAGCCACTGCCGAGACCACTCTCTTCAAAGAACAGGCAGACACACGCACAAAGATATCTTAAGAGCCCTGTCACATACCTGGTAGAGGCCAAACTCCTAAGAGGGATCTCCCTTACACCTCCTGTCCTGTTTGTCCCCTGAGATTGATGAGAGGGCAGGACTGGACACAGGCTCCTGTAGTAAGTTTTATAGACGGGCAATCCCAAAAAATATGCATAAAGTCAGCTTCTTCTTTTGCGCGTCTCCAACAGGAGGAACCCCCAGCCCCAAAAATGCGGGCCATCTTAGCTGGTGTCAAATAAGTTCTATGTACAATTTTGTACTGAATAAGATAGTCAGGGGCAGAAATTAACCACACAAAGGGTTCATCCCACATATCTCCCCAATCGTCATCATATAGGTCCGGGATTACTGCCTCCCACTTAGACCTGCATCTGCTCAGTAGCTTAGGTGTCTCTAAAAATAAGTATCCATAAATAGAGGATAATGGTCTGACCAGGTCCTCGTCCCGCAGCATGGTCTCTAGATCCGATGCCATGAGACTGCACCCAGCCAGACCATTTTGTGTCTGATAAGCATGGCGCAATTGAATATATCTAAACAAATGGGTATTTGGTAGACCAAATCTTGTTTTAAGTTCCTCAAACTGCAGCAGTTGACGGTTACCTATAATATCACCCAGGACTTTTACCCCAAACTTGGTCCAAACAATTGGATCCTGCAACTTATAAAATTGCGGGAGATTGGGATTTCTCCACAATGGTGCATGAGGGGAGACTGGAAATGAGCCTCCGAACTCCCTCCCCTGCACCACCTGCCAAGCCCTAAGCACCACCTTCATCAGGATTGTCAATGAATAGGGTGCTTTACGCCCCCTGTAAATTAAGAAGGCCAAGGCCTCATAGGACTCCACAATCGCCGCCTCCAGGGCGACCGCCGTGTTGTCCCTAGGGCCAGTTAGCCACCAATTGACAATAAGTAATTGCCCTGCCAAAAAATACCTATAAAAGTCTGGAGCTGCAAGACCCCCCCCCCCCCTGCATGGCTGTTGTAGGACATTCATTTTGACCCTAGGTATCTTCCCCTGCCAAATGAAACCAGACATCCATCCATGCAGAGATTTAAAGAGATATCTCGGAATCCACACCGGAGAATGTCTGAGGACATAGAGAAGCAAAGGCAATAACTTCATCTTTATTAGATTCACCCTCCCTATCAGGGAAAGGGGCATATTCTTCCATGCAGCAAATTTGCGCTTCATATGGCCAGCACTGGTGAAAAATTCAATCTGGTAAAGTCTGTAATTGATGCTGATATTACAATACCTAAATATTTGAAGTCCTCCACCACCCGAAGGGGGAGATCCCCAGATATTGACCGGTGAGCCACTCTCCCAAGGCGGAGGATCGTGGATTTAGTGCAATTGACCCTCAGCCCGGAGAAGGCGGCGAACCGGTCAAAAATCTCCAAGGCTTGTGGAAGAGACATAACCGGGTCAGTCAAAAACAGAACTACATCATTTGCATATAGTGCCGTTTTCTCGATTAAAGGCCCCACCCGAATGCCCTGGACCAATGCGGAATCTCGCACCGCCTTGGCAATTGGCTCCATCATAAGAGCAAAAAGTCCCGGCGAGAGTGGACAGCCCTGCCTCGTCCCTTTATTATAAGCTTACCTGTAGGTACAAGTCACCAAGCGGAGTTTACTACCACTTTAAGTAACTTGTGTGGAATTTGTTTATGAGAACAAAAAAAGGAGTAAAATCTCCTGCAGCCAGCAACAATAGGTCCCCCAGCAACAATAGATCCCCCCAAACATAATCTCCCAACAGCCAGCATTAATAGACCCTCCAGCAGCCAGCAACAATAAACCCTGCTCTCCACAGTATATTCCTCCCAGCAATAGAAGACCTGTCCCTCAACAGACCATCCCCAGTGACAATAGATCTCCCGGCAGCAACAGACCCCTCCCTCAACCGTAAATTCCTTTCAGCAACTATTGACCCCCGGCAACATAAGACCCCCCAGCACAAATGGACCCCTCCCGCAACAGTAGAACCCTTCCCAGTGACAATAGATCCCCCAGCAGCCAGGATCAATAGACCACCCACCACCCCTTGCTATTACCTACATTCGGTGCTGGAAATGTCAGAACTGTCTTCCATTACATTCCTGCTGAAAGAAAAATCCTGTAAGAGATCCCCATTGTTGGTGTCAGTGGGATAAAACAAATACCATTGTTGGCATCAATGGGATAAAATAAATCCCATTGTTGGTGTCAGTGTGATAAAATAAGTCCCATCATTGGTTCCAGTGGGATAAAATAAATCCCATTGTTGGTGTCAGTGGGATAAAATAAATCTCATTGTTTGTGTCAGTGAGATAAAATAAATCCCGTTGTTGGCGTCAGTGGGATAAAATAAATCTCGTTGGTGTCAGTGAGATAAAATAAATCCCATTGTTGGTGTCAGTGGGATTAAATAAATCCCATTGGTGGAATAAAATAGATCTCATCATTGGTGTTAATGGGATAAACTAGATCCCATTATTTGTGTCAATGGAATAAACTAAATCCCATTGTTGGTGTCCGTGGGATAAAATAAATCCCACTGTTGGTGTCAGTGAGATAGAATTAGACCATCATTGATGTCAGTGGGATAAAATAAATCCCATTGTTGGTGTCAGTGGGATAAAATAAATCCCTTTGTTGGTGTCAGTGGGATAAAAGAAATCCCTTTGTTGGCGTCCATGAGATAAATTAATTCACATCATTGGTGTCAGCGGGTTAAAATAAATCCCATCATTGATGTCAGTGAGATAAAATAAATCCTATTGTTGGTGTCAGTGAGAACAAAGAGTAACCTCAGTCTGGCATTGGTGGTAATTACTTGATCATACACCCCCACTGCCTCTCTGCTAATGTCAGTTATTAGAAGAGGGTCTCCTTCCCACCCATTAACTGAGGTCCTCCATCCCCTATAATTGAGGTCCTCCACTCCCCATAACTGAGGTCTTCCAGCTCCTTTATTGGTTTTGTTGCCCTTATATGAACTCTCTCTAGTTTATCAGAGAAGCTTGGTGTCACCATAAAGACACCGTACTACTCTGGAGAGGTGATCAGGGATTTTCCTTTTTTACACTGTTACATTGAAGATCACTGTATTAGCAATTGTTTTAGTTGTCACTGTGGGGTTTATTTACTATAGCACCATGGGGGAACAAATGGTCACAAACAACTAAAATCCCTAGAAAACGACTAAATCTAGTCAGAAAGGGTATTCACTAAAGCCCTGAGGGAGAAAATAGTCCCAGAATCAAATTCACTATAGCAGTGTTTCCCAAGCCAGTCCTCAAGGCACACCAACAGGTCATGTCTTCAGGATTTCCATAATTTTGCACAGGTGATTTGATCAGTTTCACTGCCTTAGTAATTACCACAGCTGTTTCAACTGAGGGAAATCCTGAAAACATGACCTGCTGGTGTGCCTTGAGGACTGGCTTGGGAAACACTGCACTATAGCACCCAAACAGCAGTGACTGACTAAAAAACTATTTGTGGTAAAAGCAAGGGAATTGCACATGGAAATAATGTTTGGAGCAAGGTATGATCACCTAAATGTGCTAAAATATGCAGTATATTATTTAAAGATAATCTGCTTTTAAACTGTGTGAAAACGTGATTTCTACACTAAAATATCTTAAAAAGTCTGAGAAGAGATAAATTCCCCGTCTCCTTAGTCCTAGGCACAGAGCACAGCTGAGCACAACTGAGCATGCTCAGACACAAAACAAATCTCAAAATAACTCTCATGGAGTAATTCCTTGAGTTGTTACTAAATACCAAAATGAGAGTTATTTTACACACGCTTTTTTGGAGTGAAGATGAGAGTTATTTTGCCAAGTGCAAGTTTCTGCCATTCATTCTAATGGTACAATTGTTACTTTATCTAATAAATCCATTTCATGTTGAAAAGAAATGTATCTTTCTCTCAAATAAATTGTCCTGGCAACAATGTTGCACATTTGATAATCTATTTTGTTTTTAAGAATGCTACAATGTGAAATCTCTTCATGTTTTGTAAATATTTTTTTTTATCGGTCATTTTCACTTTGCTGCTGTCCATGTCACAAAAATATTTCCCCAAACTCACACAGATGTCTTTACAAACCACAAACAATACCATTGCTTATGGAAATTTAAAATTAGTCCCATTTTTTTTAATTCTTTTCAAATGATCCTAATTTGAGCCCCAAAAATGTGATATGTGTACTAACATCAGAAATAAAATGTCATTACCAAAAATCTGAGGATAACTTTAATATAATTATTTTTTTATTATGTAATTATTTATTTTATAATAATTCATATATTCTATGCTCAAGCAGCAAGAACCACCAAAAATCACAGATTAAATTTTAGAAGATTTACTCCTGACTAATGTAAGTCCTGTATATTCCTAGACATGCAGTATCTGTGTATTTATGTGTAGGAGGACTTGTTGTGTGTAAGCCCTGTGGTTTAAAAGGTAGCAGTTCTGTCTACCATTGCAGATGTCCTGGGTTTGATTCTCAAGCATGTCACTTCATGTAGAGATGTTGTTTGTCCTCTCTATATTGTTAAACATGACTCAGGGCCTTACCTAAATTATGTCTAAATGTAGTATTTATGTGTAGGAGGGTTCCACCACCATTGCAAATCTTGCCAGATATACTAGTTATACTAGCTAGGCAATGGGGATGCCTACCTTTACATGCACGTGAACATTAATGGGATCCCAGTCTTAGTCTATAGGGTTCAATATTGAGTTGGCCCACCCTTTGCAGCTATAACAGCTTCAACTCTTCTGGGGAAGGCTGTCCATAAGGTTTAGGATGTTTGGCTATGGGAGTATTTGTCCATTCTTCCATAAGTGCATTTGTGAAGTCAGGCACTGATGTTGGATGAGAAGGCCTGGCTCACAATCTCCACTTTAATTCAGCCAAAAGGTGTCCTATCTGGTTGAGGTCAGGGCTCTGTGCAGGCCAGTCAAATTCCTTCACCCCAAGCTCACTCATCCAAGTCTTTATGGATCTTGCTTTGTGCACTGGTCCAAATCATTTGGTGGAGGGGGGATTATGGTCTGGGGTTGTTTTTCAGGGCTTGGGCTTGGCTCCTTAGTTCCAGTGAAGGGAACTCCTAAGGCATCAGCAAGACATTTTGGGCAATTTCATGCTCCCAACTTTGTGGGAACAGTTTGGGGATGGTCCCTTCCTGTTCCAACATGACTGTGCACTAGTGCACAAAGCAAAGGCCATAAAGACATGGATGAGGGAGGTTGGTATGGAGCAACTTGACTGGCCTGCACAGAGTCCTGACCTCAACCCGATAGAACACCTTTTGGCCGAATTAGAGCAGAGACTGCGAGCCAGGCCTTCTCATCCAACATCAGTGCCTGACCTCACAAATGCACTTCTGGAAGAATGGCCAAACATTGCCATAGACACACTCCTAAACCTTATGGACAGCCTTCCCAGAAGAGTTGAAGCTGTTATAGCTGCAAATGGTGGCCCAACTCTATACTGAGCCCTGGGCTGCCATTATAGTTCAGGTGTGTGTAAAGGCACATTTCCCAATACTTAGGACAATCTATTGTATATTATTTGTGATACTGAGCATGGCTATGGGCTGGTTCACACCACAGCGATGGACAACACATTTGCTCACTGCTCAATAGCTAAATGGCTAGCAAAACCACCTGGCACCCAAAAGGTTGCTGGTTCACGTCCCGGATATACTAATGCTTGTGTTGAAGTTTATAATAAACCCCTGGTTGGGTTTCTCACCACAATCCAAAGACAAGCTGGAATTTTATTTATCTCTTGTCCAAATAGTCTGTAATGTAAGCAAGTTATTTTGGGACTTTAAATTGGAAGCTCATTGCAGCCAGGGACTTGGACATTTCAAATTGTAGGGTTTACACTGCACAGGTACATCTGGTTAGAAAACTGTTGCTTGGATCAGTGTTTCTCAACTCCAGTCCTCAAGGCATCCCAACAGGTCATGCTTTCAGGATTTCCCTCAGATGAAACAGCTGTGGTAATTACTAAGGCAGTGAAACTGATCAAATCACCTGTGAAAAATAATAGAAAGCCTGAAAACATGACCTGTTGGGGATACTTGAGGACAGGGTTGATAACCACTGACTTAGAATTTTGTCCTGGACTTATACTGATCTGAAGAACATAGCCAAGAGTTAACACAGCAAATAGTATTGGTATGGCAGCCTCTCAGGTGAAATAAATTAGAAAAGACAGATTGAAAGATACTGGTGGGCATGTACTTCTATTGGGCGTGTGCCAGTGCTAGCTTATATAAGGCACTTCAGTAGGGGGTGCTGGTTTGGCCTGATGAGAGGTCAGGTTTGGTGCTGTGGTTTTTGTGGAAGAAGCAATGATATTTTGCTAATGACAAATGCTTCACTAGAGCTGTTTGTTGGCTGAAATGATTGTGCATTTTGACCATCAAAAGTGGCTTGATTTTACCATGCTGTCTGATTGGGGTGTGTGTTGTTTGTCTTATACTCACCAATGTTCTTGGTTTAATCTGTGCCTTTTTTAATGTTATGTTTTAATGCTTTGTTAGAATGACTGTTCATTATCTTTCTGTAATTTTGCAGCTAATAATGTCATGTGGGTGTTTAGTCATTTTATGAAATGTGTGTGCAGTTATGGACGGTGAAACTAAAATTGACCACTGTAAGGTTTAGTCCAATTTTAGATTGTAAGCTCCTATGAGCAGGGTCCTTTGAACCCAATTGCTAACTGTTTTGCTACATGTGTATATACTGCAAATACTTTAATGGCAGTAAATATGTACATACTTGTGTTTGTTGGCAAAATAAAATGAAATTGATTTTGCTTGTTCTCATTTGTAACTTTTTTAATTAGTTTTGGGGGTGGTGGTTTTGGGGAAGTGGATTACCTTCCTCAGGACCAGTTCACACTGCTGCGGTGTCTGAGATCGGATGTGATTCGCACTGCAGTGCAAATCACATTTGATCTGTGCTATGCAAATTCAGCCATACAGATAGTATGGCTGAATTTGCATCGCACCCTGACCAAACTCGCACAGGACCCTTTTTTGTTACGCAGCAGAATCAGATCGCATGGGTGTTCACATCCATGCAATGCGATTCCTGTCCGAATTTGCAGTTTGCAGTGCGATCTGCTAACTGATTTGGGGGTGTCATTAGCTTTCTATTGACACACCTAGCAGTTTGCATATGGCAGTGTGAACTATGTAAGTCGCGTGCGATGTGGGAACCCGCAGTGGATTCGCAGGGTTCCCGTATTGCACTAGCGTGAACCAGCACTGAGAAGTCATCATCTCATTTATATTTGTATAGTCCTTACAAATATACATCAGGAGGAAGTGTAATGTGGCTGGAAACAGGAAGTGCTGTGTGCACATGGGCTGCAAGCAATTGTGTGGTGACGCCAAATAAATCAATGAACCCCACCCACACCACATATAGCTCCCACATCCTCGCCTACATTGATCAAAAATGTAATTTCAACTTTCTTGCGGCTATAATGTATTGTCCCCCCCAATCCATGCCAAGCCCTTTGGCTCAGGGATGGATTTTAAGGGGAAGGCCACTCCAAATGTTATTAAAAAATGCTGGGGGATTCCCCCCAAGCTCCAGACACTTTCTGCACATGCAGCCTGGAGGTCAGGATGGGGGGACAAGTGTGGGCCTGCCCCCCTCCTGGAGCAAACCAGGCCACATGCCTTTAACATGAGGCGGTGTGTGCTTTGGGGTGGGGGGGGGCTCTGCGTGCCCCCCCCACCCCTTCAGAGCCTCTTGTACCTATGTTGATGGGGACAAGGGCCTCTTCCCGACAACCGTGGTGGTTGATCGAAATGTGAAAGCGCCCATTAACAAGGGGGCCACCAGATCCTGGCCCCCCATGTGAATGGGTATTGGGTACATCATACCCATTCACCTAAAAAGTGTAAAAATGTATTTAAAAATGGAGACATTTTTTGTCCCATCTTTATGTTAAAGTGTCTCGCGATGTACATCCACGGTCAATAGGGATGGTCCCCCGGTTCGACTCAAAAGTATGTTCGATTCGAACATCGGGGGGTTGCCAAATCCTGAACATTATGGGGTGCTGGTGGGAAATTTGAATGGCCCATAATGCAGTGAAATTGTGGGGGAATGCTGCCCGCTGATTGGCCAAAGCATGTACATGCGATTTGGCCAATCACAGCATGCTCTGCTGTGAGAGCCATGATTGGCCAAAGGAAGGGTGCCTTTGGCCAATCATTGCTCAGCGGGTCTGAGTCCACGTCCACACTATATAAGGCCACTTATACAGAGGCCGAATATAGTGAAAACATTTGCGGAGATAGCAAAAGGTTAGGCAGTGGCATATATATATGTACAGTATGGTATATATAATGCACTGCATTCATTTATTTCAGGGACTTATATAGCGCTGTTGCTTTACATATATATTGTACATTAACAGCAGTCCCTACCCTCAAGGAGCTTACAATCTATGGTCCCTAACTCACATTCATATATATATTAGGGCCAATTTAAACAGGATCTAATTTACCTACCTGCATGTCTTTGGAGTGTGGGAGGAAACTGGAGTACCTGGAGGAATCCCACGCAGACACAGGGAGAACATGCAAACTCCAGGCAGGTAGTGTCGTGGTTGGGAATTGAACCAGTGACCCATTTGCTCCCAGGCGAAAGTGCTAACCACTACACCACTGTGTAGACTATATACAGTTAATGCACGCTCGGAAAAGGGTCTGGCATAGATTTTAAGAGGAACTCCACACCAAAATTAAACAGAAATTTTGGGTACGGGCCCCCTGCAAAGTCCATACCAGGCCCTTCAGGTCTGGTATGGATTTTAAGGGGAACCCCCATGCCAAATTTTGGGAAAATGGCGTTGGGGTCCCCCCACAATGCAAACCAGACCCCAAAGCACCCTCCCCATGTTGAGGGCATGTGGCCTGATAAGGTTCGGAGGGGGCGCACTCACTCGTCCCCACCGTCCTGCCGTGCCAGGGCTGCATGCTCGCATAATGCCAGTAAGCAGCAGCGCTCCGCAAGTGCATGCTGTGCGTGCGCCCGAAGGCGCGCCCACATGATCAGGGGGGAAGCGGGTGTCTCTTGGACACAGCGCTTTCCCGATCTGTAAACAGCCAATGAAATTGGCTCACAGGTGTACCAGGAAGTCACCAGAAGCAGTCATGGTGCTTCTGCAGCGTGAGGCGGCCGGTGTAAAGTGCTGGGGATTTGGCCGATTCCTTTACAGACACTTCTGCTTCAGAGAGTCCTGAGCCAGAAGAATCCCCAAGGACACCTGCCTCTCAATCTCAGAGGCTGCTGATCCAGCTACTTACACATAAGGTACATGCCGCATTCGGGTTACCTCCAGCAGAGAGTCCTGTGGATTTGTATTCCTCCCTTTGGGTCATTTAACCACTTCCCGCCCGGCGTATAGACAAATGACGTCCGGGCGGGGGGGTACATTATCTTGACTGGACGTCTATTGGCGTCCTCAGGATAAGCCGCTAGCGTGCGCCCGTGGGGACGCGCATCGCGGCGATCGTTCACGGCTCGTGTCCGCCGGACATGGGCCGTCACCGATCACGGTAAACAGCCAGTTAAATTGGCTGTTTACCGTATGATCGGCTGTGTATAAGACACAGCCAATCACAGCATGCCGGTAAGCAGCAGCGTGCCGCAAGTGCATGCTGTGCGCATGCCCGGAGGCGCGCCCACTTGATCGGGGGGGGGGGGGAGCGGGTGTCCCTTGGACACAGCGCTTTCCCGATCTGTAAACAGCCAAAAAATTTGGCTGTTTACCATGTGACCGGCTGTGTCCAGTCTCAGCCAGTCACAAATGTAAACAAAAGATAGTAACTGTGTGATCCCTGCTTTTTCTCCTCACACACCGATTGTGTGAGGAGAGAGCAGAGCAGGGATCAGTGAGTTATTCAGTGTCTGTCAGTCAGTATTGTACTGTGCACAACACAACCCCCCCCCCAATAAAGTGGACCTGTCACCAGTACCATTTGGATCTGTCAGCAGCCCATCTGTCACACAGCCCATCTGTCACCACAAGTGCCGCCATCGGTACCGCTACACAGTAACGCCACAGGTACCGCCACACAGGCCAGCTACCAGTACCGCCACCGGTACCACTAAACAGATCCGCTATTAGAACAGCCATCCGTATCACCACACAGGCCAGCCACCGATACCACTAAACAGCCATCTGTATCACCAGATCCGCCACCAGTACCGCCACCGGTACCACCACACAGGCCAGCCACGATCGGTACCACTAAACAGATCCGCCACCAGAACAGCCATCCATATCACCACACAGGCCAGCCTCCAGTACCGCCACCGGTACCACTAAACAAATCTGCTACCAGTGCAGCCATCCGTATCACCAGATCAGCCACCAGTACCGCCATCGGTACCGCCACACAGGCCAGCCACCAGTACAGCCACCGGTACCGCTGAACGCAGGTCCACCACCAATACTGCCACCCATCAGTACTGCCATCAGTATATTCACCAGGCCCACTATCATGTCTCAAAGAGGATATACCCCTGAAGAGGCGTATGAAATTCTTGCCATGTCACATGATGAGAGCAGTGGGGAGCTCTCATCAAACGATTCTGGTTCAGAGTATGAGCCAATAGAGGGCAGTGGATCAGAGTCCGATTCAGCTGAGGAAACCGCCCCCCCCTCCTAAAAGAATGAGAAGATTAGGCCCAAGAACCAAAGACCTGCCCACCACCAGCAGCACCAGACCCCAGGAAAAGGAGCCTAGTACTAGCACTGCAAATACACGCCCAACCCCAAGAACCCTAATCCGTGCCCGGGCCCAGTCCTTCCTACCCAATGCCCTGGCAAACCCCGTGTGGTTGCCCGCCAACTCAGGGTCTGCAATAGTCCCCAATTTCACCGGACAACCAGGTGTGCAGGTTGACACTACAAATTTTGCCCCATTGGACTACTTTTACTTGTTTTTCACCCCTGAATTGCTACAGAGTATGGTGGATAAAACCAATCTGTACGCAGAACAATTCATTGCTGCCAATCTCACTTCATCTTATGCCCGCATGTCCATTGGCGACGTCTGACACTGGATGAATTAAAAATATTTTTGGGCCTCACATTGAATATGGGGATTACGCAAAAAAACGAACTCCATGGGTATTGGTCCACCCACCCAATCCACCACATGCCCAAATACTCAGGTGTCATGTCCAGGACAAGATACGACATGATAATGCGTTTCCTCCATTTTAGTGACAATTCGCAGTGCCCTCCCCGAAATCAACCCAACCATGACAACTTAAATAAGTTACGCCCAATAATTAATTCCTTTTCCCAGACATTCACCCAAGTTTTCATCCCAGATAAAAATCTGTGTGGATGAGTCCCTCATTAATTTTACTGGCCGGCTGAATTTCAAACAATACATACCCAGTAAGAGATCCAGGTATGGCGTAAAACTTAACAAGTTGTGCGATCGAGCCACTGGCTATGTGTACTCCTTCAGAATTGGACCTAGAGAATGACCCATACATAACAAACTTTAAGTCGGCCGGTCATTTTAATTACTCCCTGAGTAGGTGTGTCTAAAAATAGACCCTACTTTTGAACCCACTTACAGACCCTTTTCCTTAATTAATAACCCGCATTGAATAAATTCAACAGTACCAACCCAACTAAAGCCCCTCCCGTGACGCTTAACAGTGATTTTACCTCCTTTGCGTAATAGTACAGCATAGAACAGGACCTGTACTGTGGACTCATAAACCCGTACACCACCTAACCCACCCACCTGGTTATGGGTACCTCAAGCAAAAAAACGCATTAGGGGTATAAGTTACACTCCGGGTTTTTATAAAAATTAAGTAGGTCACAGTCTGCAGCGGTTACCTGTACGCCCGTATTCTACTTCACTCTAACCGTCGTTACTTAACAAG
>BLSH010380045.1:737054-754249 GCA_018402905.1 Glandirana rugosa
TAGTTCTTCGGCCAGCCCCGTACCTCTCAGGTACCCGAGACATGAAAGGGGCTGGACCGGTTGACAACACTCGGTCAGGGCTGCATACCCCTGGGCGGCGTATCACGGGCAAGGCACGCCCACCGGACCCCACTAGGGGCGGACGCGGGTCGAGCCTACGCTAAGCCATCCCGCTTAAGACCGGACGTCGTATGGCAGGTCCGTTCCTACCTTTCAGACGTTGACCCACCGATGGGTGTCGTGAGCGCCTCACCACTCACTCTCAAGGCGGGAAGGGGGGAAAAGGTCCCTGCCTTCCCCCTGGCGGCTGTTTTTTTTACTTTATGTAAAAAAGGATAAACAGCCCCCGATCGCCGCATGGCGGCGAAACGAAAAACGACGGCGCAGGCGGACAGGGTGCGGTGCGGGGATAGAGGGGGGGTGAGGAAAAGAGGGGGGGCAGGAGCTCCCTCCTGCCGGCGGCTACCCCGACAAATAGGAAAAAATGTATTTCATTTTTTTTTGTCGGCGGTCCCCCTTCCGTCCCTGGAAAAGGGGGGAAGGGCGGAACTCTCACTCACCACTCCGCGAGTGCTGTGGGTAGCCACCCAGTTGCAGACTTTCCATCCTTGCCTGGACGGTATGCTGCAGGCCAGAATTCGCCCTACCGAATCGCATCCGAGCTGGGCGCAGGCGGGGATCACCCCAGGCCACCCGCACGGAACGGGCACTATGCGGCGGGTCCCCATACGTCGGGACTGGCTCACAACAGTTGGCCAGGTCGGGGAAAGTACAGAGCCCATGGACTCTCCATGCCCCGACCGGCTTCTTGATAGTAGATCACTTGATTGAAGATAAGATAATAAAATAAAATAAAATTAAATTAAAAAGAAATGGTCACAAACAGGACCGCAATTCCCCTAAAGGGAAGCCAGGTCAACTCCTTCCAAACTAGGCATTTAGACTGGTGAGCTATTCCATAGAGGGGGTTTATCTGGGAAGAGGGGACGGCCCCATGGGAGGGGTCAGCTGTTTCTTTTCCCTGCCTAGTTAACTGCTAGTGGAACCAGCATAAACCCACACATAATGGTGAGCTGCGTCTGTCAGTGAACGATAGGAGAAATATATTCTTCCTCATATTTTTGGTAAAAAAAATTGCATGAATCGGATGATGAGAATTAATTTCTGGGGTTTTCATTTTTTTTTATACTGCGATATTGGGGCGGACATGTCGGACCATTTTGACACTTTTTTGGGACCATTGGCATTTATACAGCAATCAGTGCTATAAAAATTGACTGATTACTGTGTAAATGCTATTGGCAGTGAAGCCGTTAACCTGCAGGAGGAGATCTAGGGGTTAACTGTGTTCCCTAGGCTTGTTCTAACTGTGGGGGGGGGGGGGCTGGGCTGTTATGGGCATAAGAGATCTAACTGATCCCAGTGACAGGGATCAGTAGATCTCTTATGTCCCCATTGACAGAGCGGGGAACCGCCGTGTTTACATCGGCGGTTCCCCGTTCTTTCACTCTGGCAGCTCATCACGGCTCGCCGGTGGACATCGGGTCCGCCCAAGCCGCGGGCACACTCCTCTGGAGTGTGTCTGGCACGAGAGTGTGCCGGCGTGCGCTCGCCCCCTAGCTGCGCCTGTGCGAATCGCCGCCTATTTACGACGATTCGCGGGACGCATCCACACTGCTGCAGTAAATATACTGTGCGTGGTGTGGAAGCGGTTAATTGACCCCTCCTTTTATTTTATTTCAATTTTTTTTCTGGGGCTTTTGGTGGTGTCAACCACTAAAAGAGTAATACTATTTTTATTCTCAACTTTGGGTTTAATATTAGGTTTATTACCTGTAGCTTCTTATCTTTGGTCACTTGAAGTGAGCTTAGTGTACTTTATGTATCTTGTATGTAATTAGCATTTTATAGGATCTGATGCATTTTAAATATGTTGTTTTATATGTGAATTTAATGTAGGTTTCATTAGTTGTAATGCCTTGTGAAGCTTTACACTGTTATCTTTTAATCTGCACGCGATGTAAGGGTGGCACGGATGCTGGAAGCTTTGTTTCCAGCGCTGTAGTCACCAGTGCCGGTCTCTTCTAGACTGAATGGTAATTCATCCAGTCTATTATGTGGAATACGACCGCTGCATTATGGAGTGTGGGTGTGTGAATGGTCTAAGATTTGCATACCACTACCCATAAGAGGATGTGTTGCCTAACCGTACAGCCAACCCCATGAGGGAATCTGTGTGATGAAACATGTTGGGGCATAACTGTACGGCAACCAGCTGAGTCGGTAACACACGAGGAAGCTGATGAGACGCATGCACTGCAGGCAGCCTCGGATGAGATCGATTACAGCTTGTCATAAGCCACTCTATCTCCAGCTATCTTTATGTGACTACACTACTTGTGTTTTAACTACTTTGTGTAAGTGTGATGGCTTAAGGATTTTTAACAAAATAAAAGTTTTTGATGGTTCCGACATTATTGCACTAGTGGAGATTTGTTCTCTTTTTCACATGTACCACCTGCTCAAGTATTTGTTAAAGCCACTGAGAGCTGCCAAGCATGAATTCAACAACTTTTAAACGCTGTTCCAGCCAGGCATGGGAATGTTTGGCCATTGGCTGTGGTGAGTGCAATCCCTATGGTAGCGGGACTTTGTGACACATCGCGGGTGTTGTTTGTTTCCTTTTCAAACACTTCACAGCTGATCCAGCTACACTCCCCTGATTCATCTCTTGGGATCTTGTGTGATTTGGACTATGGACTGTGTTCTCATGTTTTAAAAGAAATTGCTTGAAAAAAGTGCATCTCTTTTTTAGCTTTGCCTTGCCATGTTGTTCTTGCATGTATGGTATTTGAATTATTTTACCTTAATATATATAGGCAGCAGATGGTGACAATCAATTTTTTTATTTTCCTGGTGCAGGGGTAGTAGGTATTGGGAAGGGACACGTTGCACATAGTATATACCAATAATACTTATTCTTTGAATTTTGTTTTATATGAATATATAGCCTGCTCTGTGTCCTGTGATGTAGGAGAAAGAAAATTTTATTTTTTATACATACTTATTTGTAAAATCCATTTCTTTCTAAGGACATCACGGTACACAGAGGTCCCTCCCCTCTCTGTCTTGGTGGAGTTCATTGCTTGCTACAAAACTGAAGTGCTCTCAGTGTGGGAGGGGTTATATAGGAGGGGGAACTTCCTGTTTGCGTTTTGATTTGCCAGTGTCCATTCACCTATAGGTGGCGTATAACCCAGTATGTATAGAATATATAGCCTGCTCTTTGTCCCGTGATGTTCTTAGAAAGAAATGGATTTTACAGGTAAGCAGAGGCGTAACTAGAATCTTCAGGGCCCGGGTGCAAGAAATTAGGAAGGGCCCCTCCTGACCCCTGGACAGGGCCCTTCCCTCTGGTCGCTGATCCTGGGGCCCTTTACTCCCATCACGGATCCCTTTATTACGGTCCTGCATCGGGACCCTGGGAAAAGCAGAAGACAAGTAAACTGGATAGGAGGGGCGGTGGGGGAAGCATATAGAGGAACCAATCTCCTGCATTAGGAGGAAAATGGAGGAGTTTGGTTCCTCTAAATGCCTATCCAGGTGTACAAGGGAAGCACATGGGCCCCCTGGAGCATGGGCCCGGTTGCAATCGCAACCCCTGCAACCCCTATCGTTACGCCCCTGCTGGATGTCACTGCGCCTCTAGAATCTCCGCCTGACCCCATCCCTGACATTTTTGATATGCCCACAGAGAACAGTCCTTATCCCACACTGAAATCCTAAATGCAGTTCACAAGTATACTGCCTCAGTAGAAGATCTGAAGGAGCACTTTGGAGAGCTAAAGGAGACTGTGTCCCTTCTCCCCCAGGACCTCCAGAAGATCAGGGAGAGGACCACCACGGTGGAGGGTCACGTAAGCGACATGGAGGATCAAATGCCCCCTATTATAAGGGATGTGAGAATTGCCAAACAAGCATTGCAAGCACATAGCAAAAGGGATGATTTAGAAAATCGCTTAAGGCGCAATAATAGCCGGATAATAGGGCTCCCTGAAAAGGTGGGGGGCTGGGACCCTACTGCGTTCATTGAAGACTGGCTATTGGAGGTGTTCGGTAAGGAGGCCTTCACTCCTTTATACACAGTGGAATGGGTCCACAGGGTATCTCCTCTGCCTTTCCCGTCAGGCAGTCCTCCTAGATCGACACTGGCTAGGCTCCTGAATTATAAGGACCGAGAAATTGTGTTTCAGCTGGCCAGGGAGAAAGGTACCGTACAATGCAAAGCAATTAAAGTATCCTTCTTTCCCGATTTTTCAGCCGAGGTGCAACACAGAAGATAAAAGTTTGCGGATGTTAAAAAGAGGCTGCAAAGGCTCCAGTTATCCTACGCTATGCTGTTCCCAGCTTCATTGAAAGTGACGGGCAGAGGCCAAACTCCCTTTTTATGAAACCACACAGGATGCGGCCCTATGGCTAGACCAGAACGAACAAGATATACACCGCGGCAGACCTGAGAATGGTGAAGGTTGACATTTAACGCTAGCTATTACACTGGAAGGATGGGCTCCAAAAGTCTTTAATTTCTGCAGTTTCCTTATTCCTTAGAGGGACTGTTCAGAATTCTTATTTTCAGCGAGTGTATTCACACTATTCTACGTTCTGATTACTATCTATGTACAAGCCTACACCTGAGATGGCAATGTGTATGCTGCTTTTACATCGCCTAATGTTATGGCTTGAATGGCTACTGTTTAACTGTTGCAACTAAATGCTACCTGTTGGCACCCGATATCCTTTTGAAGACCGAGTTATACATTCATGGGGAGGACTCAAACCTGGCAAGTTGACAGCGGTCAGGTTCATTGAATCTCTCCCCACAGGACTGTTATTGTTAGTTCTATCTACTGTGCGGTTGCGTAAGACTGCCTATATCCTTCTAGCTATAATTATCCAGCTTACTTCACTATCACATGACACAACGTGCCTGTTACAACTAATTTTTGCTGCTCATGGCTGCCGCTCTCCTGGAATGTTCGAGGAGTTAATGACCCATTGAAATGAACTATGATTTCCTCCCGTCTGCCCAATTCCACCCGGCTATTATTGGCCTTCAGGAAACACACCTCACAAGGGACACTGTCAATTGTCTGCAATATTCTTGGGTGGGCAGGGCATATCATTCCACTCACTCTGCCTACTCTCGCGGGGTGAGTGTTCTGATACATAAAGGCATTAAGAGATCAGGAATTGGACTCTCTTGTGGACAAACTGTTAACCTTAACTTTGCTCTTAGCACTTGTATAAATCCCCTCCCCATTCTCTTGGGATGTGCTGCAGCTGCTGTTGTCATACTTTGCTAATAAACCTGATATACCAGTGCTAATTATGGGAGACTTTAATTGCGGATTAGACCCTCTATTGGATAGGCACCCCCCCCCCAATGGGAGGCAGAGGCATAGCTCTTAGCCGTCTGCTAGTTGAGGTTGGCTGGACAGATGTCTGGCGACTCCGCAATCCGGATAAAAAGCACTTTTCATGTATCTCTAAGACTCATGGATCCCTATCATGCATAGATCTATGTGTGGGTACTCCCCAGATGGTCAGCTATACCTCTAAAGTAGAATATTTCCCTCGGGGGGGGTCTCTGACCACTCTCCCCTAGCTCTATGGCTGATTGCCCTGCCCTCATTTCCCTGCCCAGGGCTCCATGGAAGCTAAATGCCTTTTGGCTTCAGCTATTTACCTCCCAGGAATGTATAGTTACCAGCGGCGGCTCCTCCATAGAGGGCACTAGTGCGCCACCCTCCCTCTCGCTGATTTCTCAAAAAAAAAAAATGGGCCGCCGGGACATTGCTGTCCCGACTTTTGTGGGAGATTTGCTGTCAGCTGACAGCAGTTCCCAAAGCCCATTGGTCAGCCATTAAAGTGTATAGATGTGCGCCAGCGAAGCGCACATCTATACATTGATTGGCTCTGGCCTCAGTCACTGTCTTCCAGACAGTGACTGGTTGGTCAGGAGTGGGGGCGGGACTGGCAGACATGCTGGGACTGCACACACGCATGCCTGTGATTCCCACAGGGTGAGGGAGAGAGAGAGCAGCCTGACGACGAGTCAACTGAGGTAAGTATTAATGGCTGTGTACTGGCTGGGCTGTAATACCTGGGTACTGGGCTGTGTAAAAGCAGTGTACTGGGCTGTGTAATACCTGTATACTGGGCTGTGTAATACCTGTGTACTGGGCTGCAATACCCGTGTACTGACTGGGCTGCAATACCTGTGTACTGACTGGGCTGCAATACCTGTGTACTGGCTGGGCTGTAATACCTGTGTACTGGGCTGCAATACCTGTGTACTGGCTGGGTGCAATACCTGTGTACTGGCTGTGGCTGCAATACCTGTGTACTGGCTGTGGCTGCAATACCTGTGTACTGGCTGTATACTGTGTTACTGGCTGATATATACCCCACCTGTGATGCTGAGCTGTATATTCCTGACACAGTAAGTGGAATACAGGGGACGGAGTGGGTGGATTCTATAATTGGTGGGGCTTATGAGAAGTAGGAGGGGCCAAAAAGGAAGGGCAGGGGCTGGCGCCCCCCCATCCTAAAACTTCACCAGCCATCACTTATAGTCACCCAGATTGATAGCTTTTTCCAGTCTCATTGCCACCATGATGGCACCTTACAAAAATGGGAGACCTTTAAGGCATACCTTAGAGGTGTTTTTATAGTTGAAATACAAATGGTTAAACTGAACTCTTCTGCTTTACTTGAACAGGTGGAAAACCAGGTACGACAACTGGAGTCATCATATGTTATTGATTCATCGGATTCTGTAAAGGAGGCATGGATGTTGGCCCAGGATTCACTGGATCGCCTGAGATCCTCCGCTGCAGAACGCAAACACTTTTTTTTTTTACAAAATTAGCGCTCTACGAGGAAGGGGAGAAGATGGGCAGCCTACCAGCAAAAATTGCCAGATCCCAGCATCAATCTCCCGCTATAGGAGCTATTCGCTCATCTAGGGGATATAGTCAACAATCCAGAACAAATTATCTCTGAACTAAAAATCCTTTTATATAGATCTTTATGGATTGCGGGATGGCTATTCTGATGGTCACCTAGACAAGTATCTTTCAGATATCTCCTTGCTGTCTTTATCTCAAAAATTAGATGCCCCTTTAACATTGGATAAATTACAGGTGGCAACCTGTTCTTTTCTCACTTGCAAAGCTCCTGGGGAAGATGGCCTCCCAATGGAGGTGTATGCCCAATATGGGGAGTCGATTTTCCCTAGGCTGTTGGAGGTGTTTAATGCATCGCTTGCTTGCTGCGGGTCACCTCCCTCCCTCTAGGACAAGGGCTAATGTGTTTTTTCTGCTTAAGTCGGGAAAGGACCCAATCGACCCTGGTTCCTATAGACCTATCTCTCCTTCAGAGCGATGTTAAAATCCTGGCCAAGGTCTTGGTGCTTCGGGTGAATGGGATCATCTCCTCTATCATACACCCTGATCAGGCCGGCTTTATGCTGCAAAAATCTACAGCCACCAACCTTAGATGGCTTTTCCTAAACATGCAGATACCGGCAGATAACAGAGGCCAAAGGGCTCTGTTGTCCCTTAACGCTAATAAAGCATTTGGCAGCGTTAGCTGGTGGTATTGGCCAAATTTGGATTCAGAGCCCAATTTATAGCCTGGGTTAGACTACTTTATGATTCCCAGCAAGCAACCACAAGAATGTCCGATAGGATGTCCCACACTTTTGCTCTGGGCAGCGGAACCAGGCAGGGTTGTCCTGTGTCCCCTATTTACCATAGCGATAGAGCCTCTGGTGGCTTGGATACGAGATTGCCCACAGATCAATGGGTTCAAATTTGGGGACCTACACGAGATCATGATGTTATATGCGGAAGACCTCCTTCCTTGACTAGAGCCATGTTCATAATCTCAGAATTTGGGCATTTCTTAGGCCTTACCATAAACTGGTCCAAATCGGCATTGATGGTGCTGGATGGCTGTGGTCTCTTCCTTCCGATATTTAGTTGTCCAGATATTTCCCAGGAATACTAATTACTGTCAACTTAATGTTTATCCTTTATTGTCCTAATTTAGAGACAAGATCAATATTTGGAAAAAGCTTAAAATGTCATTAGCAAGGAAAAATGTTTTAATTAAGATGATTTTGATGCCACAGCAGCAGCTATACTTTCTGCACAACTCCTTTGTAGTGATTACTTTGAAATTATTTTGAGTAGTTAATACCCTTTTCAGATTATTGCTGTGGAGTACTGGCCCTCCAAGGATTAAGTTGGAACAACTGCAATATCCTAAAGATGGAGGAGGATTGGTAGTACCCAACCCTTGGCTTTATTATCTTGCAGCCCACATGCAACATCTGGTTGGCTCTATGTCCCCTAATCCGACGGGTTCGTCAGAACGCTGAATGCTTATTGGCACTGGAGCGGAAACTGTTCCAATGGGACTGGAAGAGCAGATGTTTCAGAAATCTAAAAAATGCCAACCCTTACACTTCTCCAAAAAGTATGGAACAAGGGTTGCAGTTGCAGAGGGTGATGGGATTCACTGAATATAGTCCGATTTGGAGCAATCTCACATATGTAGAACTGGCCAAGTTACAGCAGGGACTTAGATGGCACGCTTTTGGGGTGACCCTTATGTCTCACATATTTCAAAATGGAAAACTAAAGTAATTCCCTGAACTTCAAAACAGGTTTAAGCTACCCGCAACCATGCTTTACCCATATCTTCAGCTGTGGCACGCTGTTCGGGCGCAGGGAGATGCAGGGTGGTGGGTTCAATAAGCTACTCCTATTTTCCATATGCTACACTCTAGCACTAAAACTAAGGGAATATTTCCCAGTGTTATCAAATGTGGTTAATGGAATATTTAAAAGCAGATAAGAGAAGATGAGATAAACCTTTATTTGTCCCACAGTGGGGAAATTTCTTTGTTACAGCAGCATGAAAAAATTAAAAATAAATGCAAATATAAAAAAGAATAGACAATAGACATACTATAGTATACAAGTATATACACAACACAATGTATAACTACAAATGAGGAAAAAGAATGTATTGCAGGTAGTATTGCACGTATTACAGGTAATATTGCACGTATTGGAAGTGATATTGCACACAGGTAGTATTTTACACAGTAAAACAGTAATAACAGTAACTATTACACAGTTAAACAGTAATAACAGTGTGTATTATGGTTAATATCCCACCATGGTAATATCCCTATGGGAAAGAGATCTAAACTAAGGGAATTATTTCCCAGTGTTATATAATGTTGTTACTAGAATATCTAAAAGCATATCCCCACCATGGTAATATCCCTATAGGAAACATTTCTAGGAGCACTAACCCCTCATTAGTGTATTAGGAGATCAGTGGGAGGAAGCCCTTCAATCTATTCCTATTTACTCTCTAAATGTGGCTCAAAGGGTCTCAGCTATACATTGCACTCAAGAGTACATTATACCCCGCAAAAGTGTCACAGGATGGGTAGATTGGCAGACCCCTTGTGTGGTAAATGCAGGCAGGCTCCTGTGGATCTCATCCATCTCCTCTGGCGTTGCCCGAAGCTCCATCGTTATTGGAGTGGGGTTCTTGCAACGCTCATTCAAGTGTTCCAAACTAATGTACCTTTTGACCCAAGCTGCTGTGTGTTGGGCATCCTCCAGGAGGTGATCCCGGAGGAGATGGTTAGAAATGCCTTTTCCCAGGCACTATCCCAGGCTAGAAAGCTTAATCTAATGGGATGGAAATCGTCCTTGCTATCCAGTTTAACTCATGGACAGGGCCGGTGCTACCACTAGGCAGACTAGGCAGCCACCTAGGGCGCACTGCCGCCTAAGGGTGAAGTCACAGCTCCTGGATCCCCTCTAGAGGATCGGCAGGTTGTGGCGCGGTGCGAAGTGTAGCAAGAGGAGAGGCGGCTTCCCAGGGCTCCATCTGACTGGCGGCTGGTGCAGAGTAGCTGGGCAGGGAGAAGGAGCAGGCAGATCCCTCCCCTCCGCGAGCCAGGGGCGGCGTCACGTGAGTGCTTAATCCTCCACTCCATCGGGTCGCAAAGGGGACCGGCAGGAGCAGCCGGCTGTGTAGATCAGCCAACCATGCTGTTGGGATTGTAACCACACACGGCTTCATGCTCCAATGGTAACAATGAGCATTGTGAGTCCGCAATTATCCCCTGTGCTTGTGTCCTACATTGGAGCAGGACTTAGATGTCAGCTGCTTGTGAAGAGGGAGGGGCTGGGAGGAAACCAACACAGGTGTCTCTGCAGAGCCTGGTCCACTGCCTGCAGATAAAGTGAGTTATATATAGTACCCTATCCTGTGTATATATTACCCTAGCCTGTCTATATACTGCCCTAGCCTTTCCATATACCAGCAGATCACAGCTGGGGTGAGGAAGCAAGCCGGTTCCACCACGATCTGTCTCCAGGTTGGGTTCAGAGGCACAAGTGCATGCCTGCGGACCACGGCTGAAGGAATAGGTGGAGAGGCGCTGCATAAAATCTCTACCATATACATGGGCAAGGCAAAGGGGGTGGAGTCAGGGGCAGCAAAATTAGGTTTCGCCTAGAGCAGGGATAAGTAATTAGCGGACCTCCAGCTGTTGCAAATCCACAAGTTCCATCATGCCTCTGCGTGTCATGCTTGTGGCTGTCAGAGTCTTGCTATGTCTCATGGGATTTGTAGTTCTGCAACATCTGGAGGTTCGCTAATTGCATATCCCTGGCCTAGAGTGTCAAAACTCCTTGCACCAGCCCTGCTCATGAATAACCCATATGGAAAATACGCTCACTATGGAGCAGTACATATATCAACATAGAGGGAGCATGGGCAGGTTTGAAAGGATATGGTCCCCTTGGCTTGATACGCGGGGACTGTGCCCTGGAAAGTTGGTGATGTCCAGAATTCTTCAATACCCTATGGGTTGATTGTAGGTGGTGTAGTTAATGTCCGGTGAGTTGCATGTCCGAGAAGGGACACAAATATTGTGGCATTATGAATATGCTATGAGGTGATGTTGTGTTGAATGCAGTAAGGTTATATACATATCCGAAACTGAAATGTATAAATTGGAAGTTATATATTCAAACTAATTTCGGATTTAAAAAGAAAGTTATTGGTATTTTGTATTATGAAAAATATCATACCATAGTTTTTGATATCTATATCATAAGTATATGCTCTGTCATTGTTTTCTGACATTTATCTTTGTAGAAATACCCATAGCACCCCAAGGAAGATTAATTGAAACACATTAGAGATTTAACTGCAGAATGAATTTTACATTATTTTTCTGCATTTAGCTCAGGTGTTTCCTGTCACACTATTAATATTGAATGTCAGAGTAATATGTATAGACAGTCCTTTTTATGCATTGTATAAATAAAATGGATTTTATGATAGATATTGTGTACTGCTGCATTAAAGGAGAAGTATAGTCAAAGCTTGTTTGGCTGTACTTCTATGGATCACAGGTGTGCACTTAGTTTTGCACTCCTGCGACCAGTTTTCAGCAGAGAGCGGACTGAAGTCTGCTCTCTGGTGACGTCACCAATATCAGTCCAAGCCCCACATCATCCCAACCACGGCGTGTGGATCCGCCAGATGCCTGGACTGACACTCGTCTCAGAAAGCCGCTGAGAGCCTGAGACGGCCGCTCCGCCCCCTCCATAGCTCGGCCCTCCAGTGAGCGAGGAGGGGGAAGAGCAAACAGCTGTGATTGAGTCTGCAGCTGTCTGCTCACAGGGCTGTGAAAACCGAGCGATCAGCGGTGTTCGATCACTCTGTTTTCAGTGTAGAGGCACCGGGAGACCGATGCTGCATCCACATAGGTTAGTATAATTGTGGGGGGAGATTTCCTTTACTTCTCTTTTAAAGGCCCCTGGAAGAAATTTCTAAAAGCAGTAAAATGGAAAGCCAGTTGTGATGTTTTCATCCTGTATCCCATCCACGGCACCTGGTGTCTTTTAAAAGCCGCTCTGCGTCCACTAATATACTCTAACCACTTGCCGACCGCCCGCCGTGGCTTGACGGCGGCAAAGTGGCTCGTTATCGCAAACCGCCGTCACCTGACAGTGGCCGCGATAACAAGTATTGTGAGCGCCCGCGCCGCCGGAGGCAAACTCACTGTGTTCCGGGAGGGCCAGGGAGCGGGTAGGGCGGACTCGATCTCCGCCGGCTACCCGCAATGGCTCCCCCGCAGTGAGAGAACGGAGAACCGTGTATGTAAAGTCAGTAGGGCAGAGGACAGGGGTGAAGAGGGCAGAGGACAGGACATCAGCAGGGTAAAGTACAGGGAGTCAGCTGTGCAGTGGACAGAGGGGTTAGGAGGGCACGGTACAGGGAGGTTATGAGGGTACGGTACTTGGTGGGGAAGGTCAGGAGGGAATAGTGCTGGAGGGGTCAGGGGAGCACAGTACTTCGGAGGCAGGAAGGCTGGGGGTCTGGTAGGCACAGTACACAGAGGTCAGGAGGGCATAATAGTGGAGGTGTCAGGGGATCACAGTACATGGGGGTCAAGAGGCCATGGTACTGAGGGGGCAGGAGGGCATAGTGCACAGAGGTAATGAGGACATGGTACTGGAGGTCAGGAGGCAACGGTACATAGAGGCCAGGAGGACATATTACTGGGGGTCAGGAGGACATGGTAGATGGAGGTCAGAAGGGCACAGTGCAAGGAGGTTAGGGTACACAGAGGTCAGGACATGGTACAGGGAAGTCAGGAGGACAGAAGCAGTTTTCTGATGCAGAGTGGCACAGGGAAGCTGCTGTGGCAGATCTACCTGATGTGGTACACTGATCATCACTGGCCCTCCTCTCTCATCCATCCCATGTGATAACACAGACAAGCATTTTGGATGGACTGGAGAGGAGGGCTGGCAGGGATCAGCATACAACACCCTGGTGTAAAAGAGCCCAGACTTGCCCCAGCAGTCCTTTTGGTCAGCTTCACCACATCCCAATGATGTCCAAGCTGACAGAGCACCCTAGGGAGCGCAGGCATTCCCCGCCCCGCATCCAAGTGTATACAAGGGGTGTGCGGGGCAGGGAATGCCTCCATAGCCTAGGATGGGCTTTGACCGTTTTCCGGCTGAAGAGCTCAGGTGACGAAAACCTGAGCGGTTTGTTTCCCGAGCTGCTATGCCGCTAGAACATGAGGGTGGGAAAGGCAGAGACCTGATCAGTAGATGACAATTAACAGGGTGCCGACCCCCGGTCTAGAATACGGCACAGTATAGGGGTCTGCACAATTCTACACAAGAAGGGTCTCTAAAGATGTTAGTCAAGAAACTATCTACAGATGGATTGAATACATAGGGGAATAGACATGATAATGATAGAATAATCTAATAGAGCTTGCTTTATAGGACACAAAGTCCAGCGGAGATCAAAGCCAAAACTAGCAATATGTCTGGGTGGTGGCTGGGGGTGCACGACACTCGAGCAGAAAGTAACAAAGTGTATTCAATGGATGGTTGATTATTATGTGCTCCCGGATGAACAGTCTGGTAAGGGATAGCGGGGGGGGGGGGGGGTAAATCTGTTACCTCTCTGGCTCAATCCTGGACATATGTTGGGTTATGATCATCCCCGGTTGGGATAGGTTCCATAATTCATTAGGATCTCAATCTACAGGGATCCCGGTTCTATTGTTTGGATTAACGGACTTGGCAGAGGTTATCGAGTTATCTCGATAGATTGCAGGCTCATAGGGAACTGGATATGGCAAGGGGGTAAATAAGATCTCTCTGTGTTATATTTTCTATTTTGAAGGATGGTATTGTATGGCTCTTTTGATATGATGAATGCTCAACATGGTCCTATGAATAAGTGGGGTACTATTCAGACCGGGTATATAAAACTCCTTAATACATCTCAGTACACTGCTTTGGTTTTACGCATCTGAGGCGAATCATTTTCTATTGAGCCACCAAGGTCCATGATTCGCATCTCAGCGGACATATATTTCTCTGTACTTTCCCCTTTTTGTTTTCCTCTCCTCTCACTGAGGGGTTTACCCTTCATATCTCCCATCGTTGTTTTCTTCCCCGCCATTCCCTAATGCTCCCATTTTGCTCTTTTCCTGCTGCCGGTTCTGAGTGTCCACAGAACGGTTCCGAGTGTCCACAGAACGGTTCCGAGTGTCCACAGAACGGTTCCGAGTGTCCACAGAACGGTTCCGGTCATGATTCGCTTAAAGGCCTCATCTGGGAACAGAAGGTTACATTGGCCAGTATATACTTTCCCAATGACCACCAGATATCTACTCTGATCCAACACCTGGCCTTACTAGAACAGCACAGGGAGAGTTTGGTTCTGATGGGTGGAGATTTGAACTCTGTCCTAAACTCGCTATTGGACGCGTCGTGAGGTGCTTCCTGCCTGGCGTTCTCAAAATTGAATAAACTAAAAACGTTACTGCACGATCATCAGCTGGTTGAAAGCTGGCGGTCTCTCAATCCCCAAGAGGGACTATACTTTCTATTCTCCACTCCACAAAACCTACTCCAGACTGGATTACATATTCCATTCCCAGGATGCTCTACCGCTTCTCTCTCTGACCAGCATATACTTTTTCACCTTATCTGACCATGCCCTGATTCACTGTACCCTGGAACTAGGAAGTGGGGAACCTAAGGAATGGCGCTTGGAGCTAAATTAATTGCTGTTGAAAAACCTGTCCTATAAAGATGCACTTACAAGGGAATTGGTTTCCTATTTTATGACTAACGAGACGGAAGACATGTCCCCACTTAACACATGGGAGGCCCATAAGTGTGTCCTAAGGGGCTCATTCGTTAAGCTAGGGTCGCATCGTAAAAAGCTTCTCTCAGCTCAGATCGACACATTACTCGTGGAAATACATTAACTTGAGCAGACTCAAACACTCACAGAAGGCATCGATTTCCGAAAAGCTCTCAGATCTGAGAGATAAAACTTAATTCTCTGTTGACAGACCAGGCATCGGCAAAATTGACAGAAATAGACAAATATTCTATGAATTCGGGAATAAACCCGGTAAAATTACTGGCAAATGCGCTTCGGGAGACGAGGACCTATATTTCTCAAATTAAAGCCCAGATGGACACCCTGGTCAGAACTCCCACAGACATAGCGAAAGCGTTCCACTCTTTTTATTCTAAGTTGTAGAACCTACCAACACGCACGTCGAACATGTCACAAGAGACTTTGAAAGCTATGAAGAAAGGAAAGGCTCCGGGCCCAGACAGCTTCATGCTTACATATTACAAGGCGTACGCATCAACCTTGGCCCCTTGTTTCGTGTTGGCTTAAAACTCCCTGCAGAACGGACATCATTTTTCTGGCATAAGTCTGCAGGCACATATTGCGGTGGTTCCTAAAGAGGGCAAAGACCCAGCCCAATGTGCCAGTTATAGGCCAATTTAGCTTCTGAACGTCGATTTAAACATTTTCATGAAAATAATCGCAAATAGACTACTTACGCACATCCCAACGCTTGTACACCTTGATCAAGTTGGATTTACCCCCGCTAGGGATAACACCCAAAGGGTATTAAATGTGATCCATTTTGCCCAGTTCAAGGACTCTCCCCTAGTGCCCTTCTCCGCGGATGCGGAGAAGGCATTTGATCGGGTCGACTGGATGTTCCTGCGCTCGACGATAGAACACACAGGACTTGGTGCAGGGATGAGAAGCTGGCTCTATGTGCTATATTCTAAACCCTCAGCAAAGGTGAAAGTGAACGAATCGCTCTCGCACGAGTTCCAAATACGGAACACTACAGGGTTGCCCCTTATGCCCACTAATTTTTATATTGACCCTGGAGCCATTCTTGAGGACAGTTAGAGACCATCCTGACATTAATAATTGGACAGTAGGTATAGCCTACTGTCCAATTATAAAATCAACTGTAACAAGTCGGAAGCGATGGGGGTCAGACTTCCGAGTTCAACTCAGCATCAATTATCCCAATCGTTTAAATTGAAATGGTCCACATACGATATCTGGCCTGGGTACAAATATTCCATGCCATCTCAGGAAAATCTTTGAATTGAATTTTGCACCTCTTCTCGGAAAACTCAAGGCAGATCTGGCAAGATGGGATAGGAATATCATGCCTAAACTAATCTATTTCAAACACTGCCCATTTAACTCCCCTGGAGCTACTTGACAGATCTGAGAAAGAGGTTCACAATGTTTATCTGGGCAGGCAAAAACCCAAGACTTTGGAGATCCATTCTGATGTTACCAAAGAGCAGGGGGGAATTGGATTCCCAGACCCGGTGCGTTACTATGAAGCCACCCATCTAACTAGGATAATGGGCTGGTGCTTACAACCGGTTCCCAAATTGTGGGTGGACCTTGAACAAGCCACAATTAACTCAACACCAGTGGGTTTGCCGTGGGTTTCCAACACCTGCTGGGTTGTGGTGATGCAGAAGGTACCCTGCTGCACATCTTTTGGGAATGTCCCAAGTTGCAGAGCTTCTGGGCGAACATGGAATCCACAATTCAAACATTAACCAGAGTTTTGCTGGGTATGAACCCAGCAGCCTACCTACTGAATGACACTCCCATGATGGTTAAAAAATTCAAGAACTCACTACTGAGACATCTGCTTACAGCAGCCAAGGCCTGTATTCCGGCACTATGGAAAAGGACCACCGCCCCAACACTAGCACATTGGAAAACGAGAATTGGATATCCAGGTCACGGAGAACCTCACTATCACCATGAGGGACCAGGAAGAAAAATACCGGAAGATATGGACCCCTTACTTCTACTAAAGCGATCAGACGCTGTTAGCTCCCCAACCTTAGGGAAGTGCAGTGGAGTGAACCGGCAGCGGGGACACCTACTCATCATTCCTTACTCTTATGCCCATACCACCCTACTCTCTTTTTTCCTTTTTTACCCTCACTCCTTTTTGTCCCTCTCTTTTTCTCCTGTTTTCTTCTGTTTCGCTGATTTTCTTAAAATTTTTTTTTGCTTTTTAAGGGTTGGGTCGAATGCCTACCCTTGGATAACATAAAAACCGAGAACGTTCAAGGGAGGGGTCAAAACATTAAAACAAATAGGTTAACCTGAACAGTTTATGTATTTGCATTATGTGGAATACGGTTCCTGTATCAGAGGATGCGTAGCTATGTTATACATAGTTACATAGT
>BLSH010380045.1:790456-806131 GCA_018402905.1 Glandirana rugosa
ATCAATTTTCAGTGATTGGCACCATAGCTTGTAGACTCTATAACTTTCACAAAGACCAAATAATATACACTAATTTGGGTTATTTTTACCAAAGACATATAGCAGTATATATTTTGGCCAAAATTTACGAAGAAAAATTACTAATTTGCAAAATGTTATAACAGAAATAAAGAAAAATGCATTTTTTTACAAAATTTTCAGTATTTTTCCATTTATTGCTCAAAAAATAAACACCCCAATGGTGATTAAATACCACCAAAAGAAAGCTCTATTTGTGTGAAAAAAAGGACGAAAATTTCATATGGGTACAGTGTAGTATGACTGAGTAATTGTCATTCAAAATGTGAGAGCACTGAAAGCTGAAAATTGGTCTGGTTAGGAAGGGGGTTTAAGTGCCCAGTTGTCAAGTGGTTAAAAGATATCCATTTTGAACAATGAGCTTGTGTGTCTAGAAGAGCAATCTGATAATGGGAATATACTAACATAGTTTTCTCATTTAACATGCTTAATAAACAAATATTCAGTTCAGATGAAAGACTGGTGTGAAAACCAGGTTAATCACATTCAAAATGACATGCCAGTACCTGTGGAGTTTCAGGCACCACCACATCATGTGTATTAGTCTGCTGGTCCACAATGACATTTGGGGTGGTTTGGAGAATGCCTACATTTCCATTGATAGCGTATCTTAGGAGCATATTATGCTCTATATAAAATAAACAATTGTGCAAGTGTAGGCAAGGATGAAAGGGATACCAGTTAAAGTGTAGATAAGGGTCTCCCTCACAACTCTTCCAAAATAGGCCCCAGATCCTTCTCCCACCCTTCTTTAGCTGGTACCCTGATACTCTCCTGCACCTTACAATGCAATAACCCGTAAAGTTGATAGATTTGTCCCTTTTTGGAGTCGCTCTGTGTTAGTGTTACATGTGGATGGCAATGCAGGGTCATGAGTACGAGTTTGCACGTGAAAGGTGTGTGATTATTTTGGCTATTGAAAAATTGGATTTTTTGTACATACTTACCTGTAAAATCCATTTCTTTCGAAGGACATCATGGGACACAGAGCAGGCTATATATTCTATACATACTGGGTTATACGCCACCTATAGGTGAATGGACACTGGTAATCAAAAAACAAACAGGAAGTTCCCCCTCCTATATAACGCCTCCCACACTGGGAGCACTTCATTTTTCTAGCAAGCAATGAACTCCACCAAGACAGAGGGGAGGGACCTCTGTGTCCCATGATGTCCTTCAAAAGAAATGGATTTTACAGGTAAGTATGTATAAAAAAAAATCCAATTTTCTTTCTTGGACATCACGTGACACAGAGCAGGCTATATATTCTATACATACTGGGACATCCCAGAGCAATGCCTGAGGGGAGGGAGACACAATTCCAATTAAACCACAGCCCTTAATATGCTGTGGCCAAAAAAAACAGAATCCTCCGCTGTTCTAACATCCACCTGACAGAATCTTGGGAATGTATGTACTGAGGACCAAGTAGCGGCCTCATAATCTGTCGACGTCTGGTGGCAGAAGCCCAGGAGGCCCCCCATCTCCTGGTGGAAAGAGCCTTCACCCTGAATGGGGGAGCTCTCCCCCTTTAACCATAAATTTGAGTAATCAGCTGGCTAATCCACAGTGAAAACAGCTGGCTAATCCACAGTGAAAACAGCTGCCTTAGATGCAGCCCGACCCTTCATAGGACCTTCAGGCAACAAAAAAAGGCATCAGTCCTACTGATGTCTGCAGATCTCTTCAGATAGCTCTTAACAGCATGCACCACCTGTAGAGAGTGCAATGGTCTCTCCTCCGGTGAGGAGGGCTGAGAATAAAAAGAAGGTAACATAATCTCTTCATTGAGATGAAAGGCCGACGCTACCTTCGGTAGGAAGGATGGATGAGGCTGCAACACCACCTTATCCTGGTGCAATCTCAAGTCTGGCTCTTTACAAGAAAGAGCTGCCAACTCCGAGACCCCTCTAGCTGGGGTGATGGCAAAGAGAAAGACTAGTTTCCTAGTCAAAAAGACCAAATTCAAATCCCTTGGATAGGGAGGCAATGTAACTGGAGGCAACAGCTGAGTTACCCCTTGTAGACAAGTCCTGATCAAGGAGAAGCCAAGGCCTTTGGAGATATATGGACAAGGCAGAAACTTGTCCTTTGACAAAACCAGATTCAATCCCATGGACAGGGAGGAAATCTAACAGGTGGTAACAGATGAGTTACCCCTTGAAGAAAGGTCCTGATCAAGGAGCCAGAAGTCAAAGGTTTCCGAAAATATATGGACAAAGCAGAAACCTGTCCTTTGATTGTAGTCAAAACCAGCTTCAAGACTACTCCTGCTTGAAGAAAAGTTAGCATTTTACCAATCACGTACTTGCGAGGTTGCCATTTCCTGGCCTCACACCATGCAATGTGAGCCTTCCAGACCCTGTGATAAATCTTCCTGGTGACTAGCTTTTTAGCGTTTACCATTGTAGATAACACAGGGCCCAAAAACCCCAGGATCTCTCAATACCGTGGCTTCAATCGCCATGCCGTCAGCATAGAGCACATAAATTCAGGTGGAATATAGGACCCTGAGAGAGATCGGATCAGACCGGAAGCTGCCAAGGCCCGTCCGCCATTACCTCATTATCTCTGGGTAGCAAGGCCTCCTGGCCCAATCTGGTGCCACCAGAATTACTGTCGCCACCTGCTCCCGAATTTTGCGCAAGGGATGCTGCAGCAGAGAGATTGGGGGAAAGGCATAAAATCAAGGAGAACTGGGCTCATGGAATCACCATAGCCCCTACTCCTATAGCACAAGAATCCCCTGCTGGGGACACAAAAAGCTGGACTTTGATGTTGAATCAGGATGCCAGTAGATCAACCTCTGGCGTCACCCAGCACAGGCAAATTTCCCGAAACACTTCGGGCTGTAGTGACCACTGTCCCGGGTGTAACTGTTGGCAGCTGAGAAGACCACCTTCCAATTTTCCCACGCCTGGTATGTGAACTGCAGAGAGTCTTGCAAACTTGCCACTGCTGTGGTCTAGGCTGCCTGTACCCTTATCAGGCAGTCCTGCAACCTGGATGTCCTATCCCTCCGAGATAGCCTAATAGCTCGTAGCTCTAGGAGGTTTATGGGCAATCTCTGCTTCACCAAGGACCATCTCCCATGGACTGTGGAGTCCCCCATGACCACGCCCCAGCCTACAAGAATGGCATCTGTGGTCACAATCTTTCAAGATACTGGAAGAAAAGATCTGCCCTGAGACGGATTCTGGTTTACTAACCACCAGGCAAGACTCCATCGAGCCCTGGGAGATAAGGATATGCAGGAATCCGAAGTCTGCGATTGTTTGTTCCACTCTGCCAGGATGTTGCGCTGAAGTGCCCTAGAGTGACACTGTGCATAAGGAACTGCCTCGAAAGAGGCTACCATCTTCACTAGCAGCCTCACACAGATGAGAACTGAAGAGTGTCTCATCGCCCTCACCTGGCTTACCAGAGCCTTGAGGTCGCTGATCCTCTCAGCAGTGAGAGTATCCTTGCTTGGACTGTATCTAGCTATAGACCTAGATATTCCAGAGACTGAACTGGGTCTAGTAAGGAATACCCTACATACATGACCCAACCCCTGCTTCCCAAGATTGTTAGGGTCACATTCTGCCCAAGTCTGCAACGAGACTGATCTCTAAGGAGGTTGTCCAGGCATCCGATTATTAGGACCCCCCTGTGACCCTAGAAGGACCATCACTGGAGCCAGAATCTTTATGAAGATTCAGGGAGCTATTGCGATCCTGAATGGCAGAGCCAGAACTGGTAGCTTCGGTCTTCTATCGAAAAACATAAAAAAAAAAAAACACGGATGCGGTAACAAAATTGGCACAGGCAAATATGCATCCTTGATGTCTATTGATGCAAAAAAATATCTCCTTCCTGGAGCAAGGCAAGCATTGGGTGGATTGACTCAATGGAACGGCCATACCGCAAGAAATTGGTTTAGGACCTTGAGATCTAGAATAGGCCTTACCTCCCCGTTTTGCCTTTGGATCATAATAGGTTCGACCAGTAAGCAAGCAGGCATGTGTTTATGCACAACATGCATTCATAGGCATCAGGTGTCCCTGCATCATGTGTGCTATGCATCATGCGACCTATGCAGAGAGGCGCCCATGCAGACACAAGTCTCAATGCGACACAGGCCCACACGACACAGGCCTCCATGTGACACCAGTGTCTATGCGACAAATCTCTATGCAACACAAGTTTATGCAACACGAGCTTGTATGCGACCCGAGTCTTATGCGACATGTGTCACCTTGCAACCCTGTGTTTTAGCCCACATGTGTTTTAACAACCATGTTTAACAAACATGTTTAACAAACATGTTTTAAGCAAACAAGCGTTTAAGCAAACACGTGCTCCTGCAAACTTTCATTTAGGCAGACGTGCTTTTTTAGTAACCATGCGTTTAAGCCAGTTTGCAAGCATGCCCCTGTTCAACTGCAACCGGGCTCAAGCAGGATGAGCAAAGCACATATGCATCCAACGCGGCCTCTATGTTGCTTCAGAACAGTAAAAATAAATAAATAAGCTCTGATGCCCAGCCAAGGAAAAAGAAGCCTTTAATAAGGACTCTAGCTTTTTATTTGAAGGGACCTTAACACCTGGGCATCATCAACAGGACAAGCCAGGGATTTACTTAGAGATGTGACTGCTGCATTGACAGCTGGTACTCCCCCCTTCCAAAAAGCTTTCCTGCATAGGATATATTAGAAGGAACAACAATCTGTCCGGGTGCACCCAGTCAGCATATATCACCCTCTCAAGGAGAGGGTGCAAGCGAATCCCTGCACACCTTGTGGTATTTTAATGACCCAAGAGAGGAATACACATCCACAGGACTCTCCTCTGGAGTAAACCTGAATGCTGAACTTACTTTATGTGTAAGCACCTGGATCAGCAACCTCTGAGATTGAGAGGCAGGTGTCCTTGGGGATTCTTCTGGCTCAGGACTCCAGAATCGGAGGGTTAGGAGAAGGAGACCTGTCACCCTTCTCACCCTGTGTGGTAGAAGCCATCATACCAGCAATCCTGGTTTTCAAGCTCAGTAAGGCTGCCGATAGGTTATCATTAGTAACATACTGTTAGGAAACAGACGAGGGATCAGCTACCATACCAGACAGCCGCGGCGGCTCAGATAGCCTATTCGCTTCTGGTCTTTCAGGGGACGCAATGGCAACAGTGATCCGACTAGCCTCAGTAAGGGCTGTGGTAACACACCTGTGCCTCTAGCCTTATTACAGGCAGCTTTGCTCCCCCTTTGCTTCTTGGAAGCCATGGCTGCTAGTGCATGCACTGCTTTGACCACGTTCCCCAAACCCAGCTTCCTGCCCAGGCTAAATCAGCTTCCACCCCTAGACTCACGTGTCACCAGGAGGATCTTTTGCGATCGTCCATTCACTCCTAGTGAAAAGACAGATTAGTACTGGCACAGGCTCCCCCTGGTGGCAGCGTCACAGGAACTGCAGGCAGGACCAATCATGACTGTGGTCTTTCTAGCCGAGCCCTCTGGTGGTGAGAAAAAAGAAGTGCAGGCAGAAGGAGGGAAAATTTAAACAAACTTTCTCCTGTTTGCAGGAAGCCAGCTGGGTTCAGTAACATTATCCCCATTGGGGATTACTCACCAGTCCCGCCGTAGGGCCTGGAGGAGACTGCAGGCCCAACCTTCACCTATCACGGTGGGCTTTGTCTCAAGGACTTTCAAAGGACTGGGTACCCATTCTGAGGGTCCACTCCCTTGGACCTATATAGCACCCTGCAGGAGTACCTTGGTTCAGTGTTCCAGGTTTACCTACATGCAGGATCCAGCGCCATATATGGTCGCTTACAGGCAAAACCTCGCAGTTTCTTTTGTCTTCTTAGCGAAGCCTGGGTACCATTTATCTTAGCTTAAATGCTGATTAAAATGGATCCGGTATGAAGGCTGTCCGATTCTAAAAGAACCTGTGTGGGAACCAGCATAGAAGCTCCACAGCGCTGTAGAAGTGACCATCCACCTTCAAGACACTGGCGAAAAAACTGAAGTGTTCCCAGTGTGGGAGGGGTTATATAGGAGGGGGAACTTCCCGTTTGTTTTTTATTGATTACCAGTGTCCATTCACCTATAGGTGGCGTATATGTATAGAATATATAGCCTGCTCTGTGTCCCGTGATGCCCGAGAAAGAAAAAACATTTTCTGATAGGCCAACTTTATCCCAGAGTGTTAGGAACAATTTGAAAAAAATGACCTTTATAAAAGTTGCCATATACACAGCTGTGCTCATAAGTTTACATACCCTGATAGAATTTATGATTTCTTGGCCATTTTACAGAGAATATGAATGATAACACAAAAACATTTCTTTCACTCTTGGCAAGTGTTTGGCTGAAGCGATTATTAATCACTTCCCGCCCTGCCAATTTACAAACGACAGCTGTGTAGTGGCTTCGCTATCCTGACTGGGCGTCTATTGACGTCCTCAGAATAACCTGAGATCGCGTGCATCTCGTCGATCGGTGGTGCGCATGGATCAGAGTGACCCACCACATTACCGATCTCTGTAAAAAGCTTCCATCGGAAGCTCTTTACCACGTGATCAGCCGTGACCAATCACGGCTGATCACGATATAAACAGGAAAAACGGCTTTTTCTCTGCTTGCATCTGCAGGTGCGAGTAGTGGAGAACCGATAAGCGGCTCTGACGGGGGGTCTGCGCTGCATGTTTATCAGCGCAGCCCCCACTTGGATCGCCACACTGGACCACCAGGGAGCCCGCCCAGGGGCCACCAGGGAGCCGACCCTAGACCACCAGGGAGATGATCGTGAGCCCACACTAAACCACCAGGTAAGGGGCATAATGCCCAACATGGATGCCACCAGATGCCAACCTAGACCACCAGGGAATGACACCTTACAGTGCCGCCTATGAGTGCCCATCAGTGCCGCTGATCAGTGCCCATGAGTGCTGCATATCAGTGCCACCTCATCAGTGTCAATCAGTACTGCCTCATCAGTGCACATCCGTGATGGAGAAAACTTCTTTACAGTTTTGTGACAGATCCAGAGAAACACTTTTTTTCCTCGAAATTTTCAGTCTTTTTTTAATTAAAAAAATAAAAACTGCAGAGGTGATCAAATACCACCAAAAGAAAATTTGTAGGAACAAAATGATAAAAATTTTGTTTGGGTACAACATCACACGACCATGCAATTGTCATTCAAAATGTGACAGCAATGATAGCTGAAAATTGGTCTGGGCGGGAAGTGTTCCAAGTGCCTGGTATTGAAGCAGTTAATCAACTGTGTTTACTCTTTGTAAATCATAATGACAACAGAAACTACCCAAATTACCCTGATCAAAAGTTTACATACCCAAGTTCTTAATACCGTGTATTGCCCCCTTTAACATCAATGACAGCTTGAAGTCTTTTGTGGATGAGGCTCTTTATTCTTCTCAGATGGTAAAGCTGCTCATTCCTCTTGGCAAAAAGCCTCCAGTTCCTGGAAATTCTTGGGCTGTCTTGCATGTACTGCACGTTTGAGATCTCCCCAGAGTGGCTCAATGATATTGAGGTCAGGAAACTAAGATGGCCACTCCAGAACCTTCCCTTTATTCTGCTGTAGCAAATGACAGGTTGACGTGGCCTTGTGTTTTGGATCATTGTCATGTTGGAATATCCTAGTACGTCCCATGTGCAGCTTCCTGGCTGATGAATGCAAATGTTCCTCAGTATTTTTTGATAACATACTGCATTCATCTTGCCATCAATTTTGACCAATTTTCCTGTGCCTTTGTAGCTCACACATCCCCAAAAAATCAGCGATCTGATCCACCTCCGTGTTTCACAAGCCTTGTTGACTCCTCTCCAAATGTAAATTTTATGGTTTTGGCCAAAAAGCTCAATTTTGGTCTCATTGCTACAAATGACTTTGTAGCAGAAGGTTTGAGGCTTGTGTCTGTGCTGTTTGGTGTATTGTAAGCGGGATACTTTGTGGCATTTGCGTAGTAATGGCTTTCTTCTGGCGACTCGACAATGCAGCCCATTTTTCTTCATGTGCCTCCTTATTGTGCATCTTGAAACAGCCACACCACGTTTTCAGAGAGTCCTGTATGTCACCTGAAGTAATTTGTGGGTTTTTCTTTGCATCCTGAACAATTTTCCTGGCAGTTGTGGTTGAAATCGCAGTTGGTCTAGCTAACCGTGGTTTGGTTTCAACAGAACCCCTCATTTTCCACTTCTTGATTAGAGTTTGAACACTGCTGAATGACATTCTCAATTCCTTGGATAGCTTTTTATATTCCTTTCCCGTTTTATACAGTTCAACTACCTTTTCCCCGCAGATCCTTTGACAATTCTTTTGCTTTCCCCATGACTCAGAATCAAGAAACGTCAGTGCAACACTGGATGAAATATGTAAGGATCTGTCAGGAGCCCAGAAACTCACTGACCCTTTTATATACACACACACAAATAACAAGCAAACAGATCACAGGTGAGGATGATCACCTTTAAAAGCCATTCAAACCCCTTTCTGTCAACTTGTGAGCATGTTATCAGGCCAAAATCACCAGGGTATGTAAACTTTTTGATCAGGGTCATTTGGGTAGTTTCTGTTGTCATTATGATTTAAAAAGAGTAAACACAGTTGATTGATAATAAATGGCTTCAGCTAAACACTAACCATGAGTGAAAGAAATGTTTTTGTGTTCTCATTCATATTCTCAGAAAAATGGCCAAGAAATCAAATTCTGCCAGGGTATGTAAACTTATGAGCACAACTGTATATTTGACACCTTTGGCACACCACATAACGAATCCCGTCAACTTGTTCAGTTCTACATAAGTTAGGTTGTGTCATATTGGTGTTTATTGAGTAGTGACCTCATAACCCATACCGACTTTCACAGCGTGCCATACCTTCTATAGTAGCAATATGGGATTGTGTATATATTTTCTCAGAAAATTGGATTCTAGCTGAGCCATGAGAGGATAGTTTGTAAATTGTGTTAACAGTACCCCTTGTATATGGTTTTCCCAATTTTCTTTATCCCAGCCCAGCAGCAGTTGTAATTGTGACACTGTAATATACATCTTAGCATGAAGTATAGATAGTCCTCCTGCATCTTTAGCCAGTTGTAACATTGAGGCTTCATGCACACAGGACTTAAAAAAAACAGCCAAAAAACATCAGTAGCTTATCAGGGATGTTTTCAACTTTTACCAGCGCTATATTACTGCTGTTTTTTTGCGTTTTTAAAGGGCCAGCATTTTTTTTTTCCAATTGGTCTAAAACGCCCAAAAACGTTGGGGATTGACGTTTTTAATAGTTTTTGGACGTTTTTAAGTGTTTGAACATTTTTACAGCTGAAAACAGTCCAAAAAGACCCTCAGCCGGGTTTTTTTTACAGCTCAAAAACGTCACTGCTAAAAACAGCTGATAACAGCCTGTGTGTGCATGAACACATAGGATAACATGGAGGGTTTATTGACTGTAGAAAAAAAAAATGTCTGCATCTGAAAACAGCTGCTAAAAACAGTCAAAAAACGTCCTGTGTGCATGAGGCCTGAGAGTTTTATTTGCAGACATTTTTTTCTTTCATATTAAGTCTCAGAATAAAAAGTTAATCCTCTTATACCATTTTAGTTTTATCCACTGACTGAATTATGTACAACATATACAAAAGGGGGGGGGGCCAAACCATATTGATCAAATTTGCTCAGCTTATTACTATTATAAGCAATATGGACATTTATTTTTAAACCCATCTAGGAGAGGAGTCGAATTAGGTTAAAAAATTCTTGCATATGCCAGAAAACCACTGCATATAAATATGTTAAGGTATCTACTGCGGTAATTTGAGATGCTGCAGGAGGCAGGGGTTTTGAAGTGAGTCTAAGGGAAGCAGTACAGATTTATCCCAGTTGATCCAGAAATCAGAAAGCATCATAATTGTGAAATCGGTTACATAAGGGCCATGAGCAAATAATGGGTATCTCCTAGAAAGAGAAGAGCATCATCTGCATACAATGTAATTTTATCTTCCCTAGGACCCCTGCAGAATCCTACTATAGCCAGTGTATTTTTTACTACAAAGCCTGGTACACGCTGAGATTTTGCCCGTTTAACCCAAGTTGAAAAAAAAAAAACACTCTCCCCCACTGAGCTGTTGTGTTCTGACAGGGGGACCGGGGGAACCCCCCCTCTGCTGGCTTCTGTCGAGCCAGTTGGCATACACACGGGCTTGAATGTCGGACAGTTTTTATTGAACCGGCAGATGTCGCGTGGCATTCGACCCGTGTGTACAGGGCTTTAGTAGCCTGGCCTCAGAGAACGCATACAATATTTATACCCATTTAAAAAAGTTGGGACCTATTCCAAAGGCTTTGAGAACTTCCCATAGGTAGGGCCATTCTACACTATCAAACGGCTTTTGGGCATCTAGGGATAAAATTGCTCTTTGGCCAAGCATGAACTTCTAAACCAGAGCACTTTACACATCTGTATGGACAAGTGACCCATGAAACACAAGCTTACATGTCTCCAAGAAAGCCATCACACAATTTAAGGTAGCGCTCCAGACATCTACTTCAACCTCCTATCACAAAATGTGTCTATACCAGTCAGCAAAGTGGTCTTTTTTGAAATATTTAACCCATTCCGCCATGTTTTGCCAGATTAAAGGCCAAAGCAAAAAGACAGGGAAGATCAAAACATGCCAGTGAAAACTGGGTGTTAAGGAGGGCATGTAGCTGTTGATTAGTAGAATCTTTAAAAGGTTAGGATGCAATCTATAGGCCTAGTAGCTTGCCTGTTAAGGTGAGTCACCGGCAGATATACAGTGGGTACAGGCCACTGCTAACAAACTTTGTCTAAAAGAGGAAGAGATCCAACAAGTGCTCAGGTGGGGTCCAGGATTCCTTAGGGTTCTTCAAGTATGCATAGAGGAATATCTCAAATAGCTGTAAAACAGGGATAGGCAACCTGTGGCGCTCCAGCTGTTGTAGAACTACATTTCCCATGAGGCATTGCAAGACTGACGTGTACAATTACTCCCAGAGGCATGATGGGACTTGTAGTTTTGCAACAGCTGGAGGACCGCAGGTTGCCTACCCCTGCTATAAGGGCTCTGAAAGAGCAAGGCTGAAGAAAGCATTCTGATCCTCCAGATATGGAATAGTACTCAAATCATCAACAAAAACCAAAAAGGTCTCTTGTACATTTGAGGTGATGGCAGGAAACCAATTCCTTCAAACCAACCCATTCAGAGGGAGACTGAGGAGATCCTGAATTTGAGCAGGAGTGGCTTAGCCTCTCCTTAAACAACAGGCAGATCAGAAATCAAACCTGCAGGGGATGGTGTGTGAGCAAGCTTAACATCTCGAGTCAGCTATAGCAAGATAAGGCAGGTGATTAGGCCTCATTCCATAGCGCTAAAGTCTACCAATGAGGTAGACCCTATACGGGTAGGATTTCAGATTACAAATGGGTACAATGCAGGGCCTTAAGTGCTCACAAACCAACACAGCTGGTATCCCTTGAGTGAAACCTTGAGGTGACAGTGTATGGGCTACTGGAATGGGCTGGAGACTAGAGTTACAGTGCCTTGAAAAAGTATTCATACCCCTTACATTTTCCCCATTTTGTCATGTTACTACCAAAAACGTAAATGTATTTTATTGAGATTTTATGTGATAGACCAACACAAAGTGGCACATAATTGTGAAGTAGAAGGAAAATGATAAATGGTTTTCAATTTTTTTTACATATAAATATATGTGAAAAGTGTGGTGTGCATTTGTATTCAGCCCCCCTGAGTCAATACTTTGTAGAACCACCTTTCACTGCAAACACAGCTGCAAATTTTTTGGGTAAGTTTCTACCAGCTTTGCACATCTAGAGTGTGAAATTTTTGCCCATTCTTCTTTGCAAAATAGCTCAAGCTTTGTCAGATTGGATGGAGAGTGTCTGAACAGTAATTTTCAAGTCTTGCCACAGATTCTCAATTGGATTTAGGTCTGGACTTTGACTGGGCCATTCTAACACATGAATATGCTTTGATGTAAACCATTCCATTGTAGCTCTAGCTGTATGTTTAGGGTCTTTGTAGGAATGAAGAAGCAGCGCTCTAAGGGTTAACCCAGTAAAAAACAAACAGTCTTTAAATAAAGATAAACATTTATTATCCATTAATAACACCATTTTTTTCTGGCATCTTGCATGGTAATGAAGCCAACCAAGCAGTAAACATAAAAGGAAAGTATTTTACAACCTTAATCAGGACCACAGGAGACCTCCAAGGAGACGAGAAGCCACCGGCTTCCTGAATTGCCGGCTGTGTCATTCACTGCACCCGCAGAACTGTGCTGTATGTCTAACCCCTTGGCCCAGGATGGGTTGTTCAACGGTCATGTTCCACAGGACGGCAGGAGAACCTGCCGCTGGTGTGCAGGGAGAGCTCCTGGTCCTGGTGTGTTGTAGCTCAGAGCCGGAGGGGAAGGTGGACCAGCCGTCTTCGCTCTCACGTGGATCAGACGGGAGTTGTATCCACATACGGGATGTAACAAGAGGTAGCCGACAGCTGCAAGCCGCCCCGTGGAGCTACCGTCCCTATCCGTGGATGCATGGGATGGAACAGCTGACCATGCACAAAGCTGGGAGCCGAAAGCTGGAGGGGAAGCATCCCAACCCCCTGGCAAAGCCAATAACATGGCGTATGGTGTAGGGGGTCCCAGGAATCGTCACAGAGAAGCTTGTGTGGTCGTTGCTAAGGAGGGGGAGGGGGGGCTGTAGACTGACACATTTCACGCTCCTGCGCTTTATCAAAGTCACAATTGAAATTTAAAAACTTAAATACCACTGAAGGGGACAAGAGCTCCACCGGGGCGGTTTGCAACTGGTGGCTACCTCCTATATCTGGATACAGCTCCCGTCTGATCTACGTGAGAGTGAAGATGGCTGGTCTGCCTTGCCTCCTCTCCCGGCTCCCAGCTACAACACCGCCGGGACCAGGAGCTCTCCCTGCAAACCAGCGGCAGGTTCTCCCGCCATGCTGTGGAACGTGACCGTTCAGCAAACATCCCAACCTGGGCCAAGGGGTCAGATTAAGATAGTAAAATACTTTCTTTTTATGGTTACTGCTTGGTTGGCTACATTACCAGGCAAGATGCCAGAGAACAATGGTGTTTTTAATGGAAAATAAATGTGGATTTTTTTTAATCTTCATTTAAAGACTGTTTTTTATTGGGTTAACCCTTAGTGCTGCTTCTTCCTACTTACAAAGTTCATAAACATCCCCAATGTTTTTTCAGCTGGCTGCTTTGGGTGAACCTTGGTTATGTTTTTGATTTCTGTGCAGTTTTGGTCTCATTTACCTGGAGCACCGCCTTGCAATTGTTTGCTGTGTCTTCGTATGGCTTTCTTTCAACAATGGCGTTCTTCTTACCACTCTTCTATAAAGGTCAGATTTGTAGAGTGCACTGTGGACAGATTCTCCCACCTGAGCTGTGGATCCTCTGTTGCTCCTCCAGAGTTACCATGTACCTCTTGGCTGCTCTGATTAATGCTCTCCTTGCCTGGCCTGTCAGTTTAGGTGGACGGCCATTTGAATACAAATGCACGCCACACTTTTCAGATACGTGTAAAACATTTTGAAAACCATTTATCATTTTCCTTCCACTTCACAATTATGTGTCCCTTTTTGTTGGTCTATCACATGAAATCCTGATAAAATACATTTACGTTTATGGTTGTAACATGAAAAAATGCGGAAAATTTAAAGGGGTATAAATACTTTCAAAGCACTGAATATTTGCAAAGCAAGAACAGCAGTTGGGGATGACTAATAATAGTAAAAATAGACATTCTAAGGTATTTAGTAAGAGGCATGGCTACACGGCGGCCCGAGGAGAGCTGATGCACCAGACACCAGAGGCTAGGACGCTCGCTAGTAGGAGGAGAGGGGCGAGGAACAGCTGACTGGTAGATGTCTGTTTTCCATACTGCGATTGTTATCAAGATTTGAGGTAAGCGCAATTTTATCCGTTTTTGAATAAATATACCCGTTTAAGAGATACACTATGAGGAATCTTCTTTGTTTCATATGAATGGTATATGGGAGATCGTTTGTTTCTTGGAGCTGTGGATCTCAATTAAGGGAGATTTGGCTGAAGTCTTTCTGATAAACAGGCGATATTAACTCATACATCTGGTAAGCCCCCAGTGTGATCACCTGCATGCTGTCTTTTGGTGATGGAACAAGTTTGAAGGATTGATGCTGCACACTTGGAGGAAGATAGTTTATGGACACTATTGATTGCTATATTAATACCAGCTTTTTTGCACATGATTTGCACTAGCACTTTCTTGTGATATTGCACTTTTTTGTGATTTTGCACAATTTCTGTTGCACAGCGTTTGCATTATTTGCACTAGAATTTATGTATCATGCATGAAATTTGTGGATTTTAGCGCCGCTTTTTACTATGACTGAATATAGTGAACATTTTTATAGCAGTTGGGGATGCTTCCTCAATGCCAAGTGGCAAGAAAGAGCAAGTGGGTATGTGTGCAACACTTAACCCAGCAGAGAATTTTGTCAGGCCTTAGAGTTAACCCCTGCTGCGGTGAACCAAAACAAGACAGGAAATTGAAAGCTGCTCAGTAACAAGGCAGCTCATAATGCTAATCAGCCTATTTACAGAATAAGTCTGCAGAGACCAGCCTAGCGCTGAGGCAATGCCAGCGGCTCTGAACCTGGAACACGCTCACGGTTAATCAGAATAGTAGTCTCTAAAGTGCCAAAAGCAGAACCCAGCATACAATGGTCACTTCCAGGTTAGCCCTGCAACGTCAAAACACAACAAGGTCCGGGTACGGGATACTAGTTGAAAAAAAACTTGAGGAATGCTGAGCACAGGAGGGCTTTTCCTGGGCTGGCCTTCAGATTTGTTTGCCAGAGCTCAAATCCTCCTCTAGGTGGCAGTATAACTTGACAGTAAAGATTTCTTGTGTCCCTCAATGGATTAGAAGGGGTCACTTTCAGGTCATTACAGAGGACAAGAGGGCACTCTTTACATCCGGAGGAAAAAACATTTAACCTCCAAACAGGGAAAGGCTTATTCACAGTAAGAGCCATGAAAAAGTGGAATAGACTCCCTCAAAAGAATTAGATCTAGTCAGCTAAGTAGATCTTTAACCACTTCAATACCAGGCACTTAGAACACTTCCCGCCCAGACCAATTTTCAGCTTTCAGTGCTCTCACAATTTGAGTGACAATTACTCAGTCATACGACACTGTGCCCTTCACAAGATTCACGGACCATAACTTCACCAATTTCTAGATGAATCGACTGATCTAGATTAAGAAAACTCCCTCAGATAAGGTGAAAAAGTACCGAGAATGACACTTATTCGGAAAGGGACAAACCTCCAATTTACAAAAAAGGAGGCCTACATTTCTCACGGGAGAACAGGAGACATTACTGGACTTTCACTGGGGAAGATTAGGTAACTCCCTGTGTTCTTTAGAAATGACAGTTCAATATGACGGTGGATCTCCTCCTAAACTCGAGACCGTTTGTTTAGACTTCCGGTCGGGTCCTTTTCGGGAGGACACGAGTCGTAAGGAGT
>BLSH010380045.1:839317-866248 GCA_018402905.1 Glandirana rugosa
GAGCATGGATGGATGGATGGATGGAGGAGCACGGATGGATGGATGGTTGAGCACGGCTGGGTAGGTGAGCATGGATGGATGGATGGATGAGCACGGCTGGGTGGATGAGCATGCATGGCTGGATGGGTGAGCATGGATGGATAGATGGATGGATGGGTGGGTGGGTGAGGATGGATTGAGTGAGGATGGGTGGGGGGTGGATGGCTGGGTGGGTGGTGGTGGCTGATGATGGCTGGGTGGGTGGTGGGTGGGTGGTAAATAGATGGTGGGGGGGTGTGTTATGTCACCTAGGCAGCGCTGTGGGCATTGCACATCGCCCACAGCGCTGCAGCACCTCCTCTCTCCCCCCCTCTCACACTGCACCGATCGGTGCGGAGAGGAGAGACAAGCCGGCGCTTCCGCCGGCTTGTTTACATGTGATCACGCCGTCATTTGACGGCGCGATCACGTGGTGAAAGGCCGCGCACAGCGGCCATTCACCCCGATCCGTGATCAGTCGGGTCCCCCGGACCCGACGGTCACGGATGTTCCCGTGTGCGCGCCCCAGGGGGCGCGCGGGAACCGCGATTCTGGGAGGACGTCAATAGACGTCCTCCCAGAATTAAGCAACCGCCCTGTAGACGTCAATTGTCTATGGGGCGGTTGTTAAGCGGTTAAGATGTAACCTAGATGGTCTAGACTGTATTTTAGCCAATGTGTATATACCCCTCCTTTCTCCGCGTTAGTCCTTAAAATCTTGACGGGTTTTCTAGAGCAACACCCTAATGTCCCCGCTCTCATAGTGGGAGTCTTAAATAACTACCTTAATTATGAGCTGGATAAATTTACAATGGCCCACTGCCACTGGACTCCGGCAGGAGGTGTGACTTCCTTTGCCTGCCTTCTAGTGGAGAGATGGGACTGTGATTTTTGGCAGTTAAAAAAATCCTCAAAGCAAACCCTACTCTTGCCACTCTGTTTCCCATAGGGGGCTATCCAGGACTGACCTTGGTCTCTGCAATGAGGAAATGCTAGCACATATTGCTGACGCCCAGTATGAACCGAGAACGGTCTCTGATCACTCCCCATACTGGGCTCAAATAACCACCTCTGGCCCTCGCAAGCGTACATAATGGAAAATTAACCCATTCTGGCTTACTTTCTTGCCAACCCCTGACCCAGTGAAAGCTGCCATTACAGATTGTATTAGGCTTAACAGAAACACAACAAACCCAGGGATGTACTGGGATGCCCTCAAGGATTTTCTTAGGGGTCAGTTTATTAAATCGATTAATGCTAGAAAGACCGAGACCAAGGCCTGGGAGCTCTCAGTATTGCAGGAAGTTAGGGAGGCAAAGTCAGTATTTATTGTTAATCCCACAGAGTACTAAAAAGAGGTGGCTACAGGCACAATACATGGCTAAGCAAATAACTTTATGAAAGGCGGAAAACAAACGCTTTTTTTTTTTACAGCAAAAATTCTATGAGGATGGAGAGAACACTGGACACACGTCCAACAGAGGTTCCTCCTTCGGACCCTCTCCTCCCAGACTCATTTCCTTACTGACAAAGGACATTAAACTCTTAGCCAGAGTGTTGGCTAACCGTCTAGCGCCTGTTATCCAAAAACTCATTCACCGAGATCAGTCAGGATTCATTCCCTCCAGGTCCACAGCACTGATCATCAGGTGGTTGTTTCTTAACCACTTAAGGAGCAAGCCTGTTTTTGAGATTCAGTGTTTAAAATCAGTGAAGTTAAAATCAGGTTTTATTGCTATAAAATTACTTAGAACCCCAAACATTGTTTTTTTCTAACATCCTAGAGAACAGAATGACGGTCGATGCAATACTTTAGGTCACATCGTATTTTCGCAGCGGTCTTACAAGTGACTTAAAAAAAAAAAAAAAATTCACTTTGAGTTAAAAAAATAAAACCGCAAAGTTACCCCAATTTTTTCCACATTGTGAAAAATAATGTTACGCTGAGTAAATTGATACCAAACATGTCATGCTTTAAAATTGCTCCAGCTCGTGGAATGGCAGCCCACTTTGGCACTTAAAAATTTCCCTCAGCGATGTTTAAACATTTCTACAGGCTACCAGTTCTTAGTTACAGAGGAGGTCTAGTGCTAAAACGATTGCGCTCACTCTAACAATCGCGGTGATACCTCACATGTGTGGTTTGAACATAGTTTTCATATGCGGGCGTGACTTCCGTATGCTTTCACTTTTGCGCGTGAGCTCTAAACTTTTTTTTTTCTTATTTAATTTACATTTTATTTTTACACTGTACTTTTAAAATAAAAAAGATTTTTTTTGATTACTTTTATTCCTATTACAAAGAATGTAAATATTCCGTGTAATAGAAAAGCATGACAGGACCTCTTAAATAGGAGATCTGGGTCAAAAAAAGACCTCAGATCTTATATTTAAACTTAAATGCAATAAAAAAAAAATAAATAAAAAATACATTTTCTACTGTAAGACCTATGCCGCTTCCACCCTTCAATACTATGGAGCCGAGTGGGCAGCATCTTCAGCTCACTCGGCATCCAGGCAGCGGGGGGAGTGGACTTGATAGTCTCTGCTGCTACTGTCGGGTCCGGTAAGTGGCGGAGACGACGGTAAAGTGGTGGGAGAGGGGTGGGGGCACCTCTCCCTCCCCCGATAAAAATGATCTTGCAGTGAATTCACGGCAGAGACCATTTAACTGCAGGCCGCCTGCTGTTTTAAAAAAATACCGGGGTTAATGGTAGCCATCTGCCACCATTGCAATGGTATTCAACGACAAAGTACCGCCACATGATGGTGGGCAGTCCAGAAGTGGTTAACCTGCAAATCCCGGTAGATAACCCCGGCAAAAGGACTGTGCTGTCTCTTGATGCTACAAAAGCGCTCGACAGCGTTGAGTGACCGTACCTGTGGGAGGTTTTGAGAAGCTTTGGACTGGGTGACCATGTCATTAATTGGGTCCAGTTGTTATATACAAACCCCACAAACAAACTGCGCATTAATGGGGATCTCTCAGACTCTCTCCGTCTTTATAGAGGTACGAGACAGGGGTGCCCACTGTTGCCCGTTATTTGCCTTAGCATTAAAACTTTTGGCCGAGATAGTCAGAGCCTCCCCATTGATCACAGGTTTCATAAGAGGTTCCATGGAGGACAAGGCCTCTTGATATACGGACGATACCCTCCTGTACCTGGGAGACACCTCCGCCTCACTGCAGAGCATTATGTCCCTAATAACTCACTTTGGCTCTTTTTCTGGTTTCTCCATAAACTGGAGCAAAATCTGCCCTCCTACCATTCGATGAGTTGACCAGCCCCTTACCAGTGTGCAGTACTCGACCGCATCTTTCCAGGACCTGCACTGACATTTGATGTCAAGGTCTGCGCTGATTGCTCCCAGAGTAGCAGATCATCCAAGTAACCCCCTATGAAAATACCTCTGGGTCCTCAATAATACTAGAGCTGGAGTCAACAACTTGATTTTTCAACAGCTTCCAGAGGGGTTACCAAACAGCAATGTCACAAAATGGTACTTGTGTTCCTCTACTGCAAACTGCAGAAAACATTTCTGAAGCTTGAAAATCAGAATGTCCAGGTAGGCATCCTTAACCACTTCCCTACCAGGGCAATTCTGGCATGCCTCTCCTACATGTAAAAAAATCATAATTTTTTATGGGAAAATTCCTCAGAACCCCCAAACATTATACACTACTCAAAAAAATTAAAGGAACACTTTGAAAACCCATTAGATCTCAATTGGGAAAAATATCACACTGGATATCTATACGGGTATGGACTGGGTAATGTGTTAGCAACGAAAGGATGCCACAACCTACAGAGGGCTGAATTCAAAGACAAACCGGAAATCAAAGTGAAAAAATGATGCAGCAGGCTGGTCCATTTTGCTGAAATTTCATTGCAGAAACTGCAATGGTACTCAGTTTGTACAGCCCCCACGTGCTTGTATGCATGCCCGACAATGGTTGAGGCATGCTCCTGAGGAGACGACGGATGGTGTCCAGGGGTATTTCCTCCCAGATCTGGACCAGGGCATCACTGAGCTCCTCAATGGACTGAGGTGCAACCTGGTGGCCTTGGATGGACCAAAGCCTAATGTCCCAGAGGTATGCAATTGGATTTAGGTCAGGCGAGCATGGGGCCATTCAATGGCATCAATTCCTTCATCCTCCAGGAACTGGCTGCATACTCTCGCCACGAGGCCAGCATTGTTGTGCACCAGGAGGAACCCTGGACCCACTGCCCCAGCGTAGGGTCTGACAATGGGTCCAAGGATTTAATCCCGATGCCTAATGGAAGTCAGTGTGCCATTGTCTAGCCTGCAGAGGTCTGTGCATCGTCCCTCCATGAATATGCCTCCCCAGACCATAACCTATCTACAACCAAACTGGTCATGCTGAATGTTACAGGCAGCATAATGTTCTCCAGACCCTTTTAAGTCTGTCACATGTGCTCAAGGTGAACCTGCTCATCTGTGAAAAGCACAAGGCACCATATGGCCTGCTGACATCAGAACACAGCACTTGTACGGTCCAGTCCCACCTTTCTTAAAACCCTCTCTATTGGTAGAGCCACCCAAAAAAAATATAGCATGAACCGGGCCAAACTTCCATAGCGGGGACTAAGCAACCTCCCTCTGACCATAGGGTCATAGGGGACCAATCCAAATAATTCCCACAACACTAGTTGGGGTGTACAGATTAGACTATAAGACTGTAGGCAAAATGTCCTGGAAAGGTATCTTTAGAGAGACTTTACTTAAGCATCCATCACATAAAGACACTAACTCAAAACCCTCTTGGTGAGGTGGGAGAAGTTATGTCTGAGTGGAAAAAAATGCCTTTTTTTTGGGCAGTGTCCATTTACCAGTATATGAAATACTGTATTATAATAAAGTCCTGTGATGTAGGTTTAGTTATGTAATGTTCTTCACATATGTTGAACTCAGATAAAAACAAACAAAAAATATTTTTACCTTCCAGTCATGTCTAACCTACCTGTACTGCGTATGACATAGCAAGCCCAGCATATGCTGGAGAGATACTGCCATGCATCAAAATAATCATGAGGCCAGTGGTGGAAATCAGGGAAATACTAATTATGTCCAGACGTATGGCCAACCAGCGCATGGCACAGCTAAATAGATAGAATGGAGCCTGATTACTGTCCAACAACTCCTGGTACCTAAAAACACAGTCAAAGGGAAAAATTGGACATAAGCAAGGTGCAAAAAAAAAAAAAAAAAAAAAAAAAAAAAAAAAAAAAAAAAGGGAATGATCCTTTCAAAACCCAGACTTCTACCATTGCATTTATTACAAAACTTCAGGGCAAAACTGAAAATTATTCTCGCCATTGAACGCTAGGTAACATTTTTATTGCATAGCAACATTGATTGAGCTTTAAACAAGGTAAGTATGCATATCACACACCTAAGCGATCGCTGTGGAAGCATGCAAATGACTCCAATCAGCACTAAAGCACCACAGGACCCTCATAAAAAAAAAATTAAGACCCACTTGAAAATATTGTGTGCTTACCTGTGCAGAAACTCATGACCTTTATTATATGCATTGATTGTGGAATGTCCTTGAATACTAGATGTAATATGTGATATGAATGGACTTTGTGTGATGTTATCCAGTCGCTTTAGCTCACGGATAAAAACCCTGCAAAGATGAATGGACCAAATGTGTTTAGTAAATGCACTTTACTTTAATCAATTTGATTAATAAAATTATCAGTTACAGACTTCTATTCTTATATTTTCTTTGGATTGTGCAGCTTACTGAATTCATTTTCAGAATTCTATATGCTAGGCTTACTTGTCAATGGGCTGAAGCTTGTACACATTTACAGAGAGACACTTACCTAGAAACAACATGTAATATGGTGAAGAGGACAACTAGAGGTCCAACAGCTACTAGAAACCATGGGAAGACAAAGGAAATCACCCCCAGGCAAAAGAACACTAGTATAACGTTTTGAACAAACATTTCAGCTTGAAAGGGAAGCCGGACATCAACTGCATATTAAAAGGAAAAGAAGAATTAAAAGGAAAATAAGAGAACACCATCAACATATTTTCATCTCTTCTCCTCAAAAGACAGAGCAGTAAACCATTTGGGTAAAATATATAACAGCTGATAATGAGCAATGGTGGGAAATCAACTGGAATAAGGGTATACAATTGGGTCATACTGTATATCCATCAACATCTTAAGATGCTACAACAGATTTTTTTTGTACTAATGGCAGAATAACTATTATAAAAGGCCCTAACTAAAGGCCCAGGGTTGAAAGATACTTGCTATCAATGAATCTGGAAAGTCCAACTCTAGTATAGGTTAATTTTACAGGGGGAAAAAAAAGGGATTTTATTAAGAACTTACTGTAAAATCCTTTTCTCTGAGTTCACTGACAGACGCAGCCCTTCATTGACAAGTGGGGTTTATGCAGATCCTACTAGGAGTAGACTAGGCAAATAGAAAAAAAGCAAGCTGACCCCTCCCAGGGGGCGGTCCTCACTCCAGCATATAACCCCCCTGCTCTGTAGTGCATATCAGTTCGTAACAAGCCATACAAACGCAACACAGAGGGGTGGGTGCTGCGCCTGTCAGTGAACTCAGAGTAAAGGATTTTACGGTAAGTTCTTAATAAAATCCCTTTTTCTCTTACGTTCACTGACAGACGAAGCCCTTCATTGACAAGTGGGGATGTCCCAAAGCTGTGTCAGTCAAGAGGGGTGGGTAAACAACAACTCTACCCAACAGAATCCTGTCAAGAGGCGCCAGCCGCGCCTACACTGCCGCCTGTAAAACTTTACGGCCAAAAGCAGCATCCGCAGATGCTGACACATCAGCTTTATAAAACTTAGCAAAAATGTGCACCGAGGCCCAAGTAGCCGCCTTGCACACCTGGGACACCGAAGCTTGGTGTCTGAAAGCCCAGGAAGTACTAACTGCCCTGGTAGAATGAGCCGTGACTGGAAAAGGAGGAACCTTGCCCCGAACAGTATACACATGAGTCACGGTCTGTTTGATCCAACGGGAAACAGTAGCCGACGAGGCCGCCAACCCTTTGTGCTGTTCTTCTGTCAGCACAAACAACGCATCAGACTTCCGAAAAGAAGCTGTAGCCACCAAATACACCCGCAAAGCCCTCACGACATCCAAAGAATGTAACTCAAACTCCTTGGGATGCGACGGGTGTGGACATAATTAAGGGAGAACAATATCCTCATTAAGGTGCCAATCAAGAGGGGTGGGCAAACTAGAACAACTGTACCCAACAGAAAACGCCCTCTCAGGCAGCGCTAATCACGCCTACACTGCCGCTTGTAATACTTTGCGGCCAAAAGCAGCATCCGAAGATGCTGAAACATCAATTTTGTAAAACTTAGTAAACGTGTGCACTGAGGCCCAAGTAGCCACTTTGCACACCTGAGACACCGAGGCCTGGTGTCTAAAGGCCCAGGAAGTACTAACTGCCCTGGTGGAATGAGCCGTGACTGGAAACGGGGGAACCTTGCCCTGAATCTCATATGCATGAGTCACGGTCTTCCTCATCCAACGAGAAATGGTAGCGGACGAGGCCGCCATGCCTTTGCGCGACCCTTCCGTCAGCACAAATAAAGAATCAGACTTCCGAAAAGAAGCTGTAAAAAACAAATACACCCACAAAGCCCTCACCACATCCAAAGAATGCAGCTCAAGTTCTTTGGGATGCGACGGGTGCGGGCACAATTAGGGAAGAACAATATCCTCATTTAAATGAAAAGAAGAAACCACCTTCGGAAGAAACGAAGGGGAAGGCCGCAAGACCGCCTTGTCCTTATGAAGGATCAAGTAAGAAGACTTACAGGACAACGCTGCCAACTCAGACACCCGCCTAGCGGATGTAATGGCCACCAAGAAAGCCACTTTTTGCGACAGCAATTGTAGGGGAATATCCCCGATTTTCTCATATGGCGGTTTCTGCAGTACAGAAAGTACCAAATTCAAATCCCATGGCGCCACATCTGAGGAGCCACATGGCGTACACCCTGTACAAATGTGCGTATCAACGAATGTGACACCAAAGGCCATTGAAAGAATCGACAGAGCCGAAATCCTACCCTTGAGAGTATTCAATGTCAATTTGTTATCCAGGCCCTGCTGCAAAAAGCCAGCACCGGGACACAACGTAAGAGCGGGGGTTCCAACCCCCCGCCTCACACCAGGCAATATAGGCCTTCCAGGTGCGATGATATATCTTGCGCGGAGTACACTTGCGCGCCTTAAGCATGGTAGGGATCACGGAGTCAGAGACCCCTCTATCCCTCAACACCCAATAGCCAAGCCAGCGAGGGTAAAGCAGGGTGCAGGATGGGTCCCTGTGACAGCAGATCTTCGTGCAGCGGAAGATGCCAGGGAACATCTGTCACCATCCACACCACGTCGGCGTACCAAGGGCGCCGAGGCCAATCCGGAGCTACCAGGATTATCGGAATCCCCTCTGCTTCTACCCTGCGCAGTAGCCAAGGTAGAAGCTTGATGGGAGGGAAGGCGTATAGGAGCTGGTACCGACCCCAAGGCGCTACCAACGCGTCCGTGACGTCCGCCAACGGGTCCCTTGTTCTGCACACGAAGGTCTGCACCTTGTGATTGAACCTGGACGCAATGAGGCCCATGTCTGGCATGCCCCACTTGTGGCAAATCTGGCGGAACACCTCTGGATGTAGGGACCATTCCCCCTGATCCAGTGTCTGGCGACTGAGAAAATCCGCCTGCCAATTTTCTACGCCCGGAATGTAAATGGCGGAGATTGCCAGCACGTGAAGTTCTGCCCAACGCAGAATGAGGGCAGCTTCCGCGGCCGAGCTCCTTGTTCCGCCCTGATGGTTCACGTACGCCACAACCGTGGCGTTGTCCGACTGAACCCGAACCGGGAGGCCGCGCAGCCTTACCGTCCAGTGGGAGAGGCAGAGCCCGATTGCCCTCAACTCCAGCACATTTATCGGAAGGCGGGATTCCTGCGCCGACCAACGGCCCTGAGCAGACAGCTGCCCCAGGACCCCCCTCCAGTCCGATAGCCTGGCGTCCGTCGTGACTATCAACCAGTTCAGGGGAAGAAACAACTTGCCCAACATTAGAGCAGGGGCCCGAAGCCATCAGGTCAACAATCCTCTGGTGTGATGATCTAAACTGATCAGCTGGTCCAGAAACAGCAGAGACTTGTCCCACCTTGACAGAATCGCACGCTGCAGGAGTCGAGTGTGACTCTGGGCGTAAGGTATCGCCTCGAAGGCTGAAACCATGAGCCCCAACACCCGCATACAGAACCGTAAGGAGGACCACTGGCGTGACAGAAGGGTTTGCACCGCTGCTTGCAGTGTTAGTAACTTGGCCGGAGGTAAGAACACTTTCGCCTGCTCCGTGTCCAAAATTAGACCCAGATATTCCAGTCGACAAGACGGGGTCAACGTCGACTTCTGCAGGTTGATCAGCCAGCCGAAGTCGTTCAACAAGGCCATGGTGATAGCCACGTTCTCCTCCAGGGCCGAAGCAGACTCCGCTCACAGGAGCAAGTCGTCGAGGTATGCTACTACCGCAATGCCTCTCTGCCTCAATAGAGCCAGCAACGGAGCCACCAGCTTGGTGAACACCCGAGGAGCCGAGGCCAGACCGAAGGGAAGTGCCACAAATTGATAATGTAGATCCCCCACCGCAAAGCGCAGAAGCGCTGGTGCCGGGGACAAATGGGAACACGAAGATACACATCCCTGATATCCAAAGACGTCATGAAGTCCCCTTGGTACAGGGCGGCCACGACCGAACGGACAGATTACATCCGGAACTTTTGCGCCTTCACAAAGTGATTTAGCGTTTTCAGGGCCAGAACTGGCCTGAACCCACCCTTTTTGGGCACCACAAAGAGGTTTGAATAGAAGCCGCGGAACCTTTCCAACGGAGGTACCGGCACAATCACCCCTTTTTCGGAGAGCATCTGAACATCCCCTAGGAGAGCCTCTCGACGCCCCTGAGGGAGTCCCAAGTTCGATGGGAAGAACCTGTCTGGGGGTAGAGTGCTGAACTCTATCCTGTATGCGAAGGACACCACTTCCTGCACCCATCGGTCGGAAATGCGGGCAGTCCAACTGGCTGCGAACCCCAGAAGTCTGCCCCCCACCCGAGACATGGGTGGGGGCAACCAATCATGCGGAGGACTTGTCCTTCGCCTTTTCACTCTTGCGCTGCCAGGGCAGTTTACCAGATCCCGAGGCAGACTTGCCGGGCCTCGAGCCCTTGCCCACTGCACCGGGCGCACGAAAAAACCTCTTCTGACCCGAAGAAGCAGGACCCTGCTTACGGCGGAACTCCCGCCGCCTGGGCTCCGGGAGGAAAGTACTCTTCCCTCCGGTGAAATCTTTAATGATTCCATCCAATTGTGCCCCAAAGAGCCGACCACCCTGAATGGGGAGATCCGCGAGGCCCTTCTTAGACGCGTTGTCACCCGACCAACAGCGTAACCACAGCACCCGTCTAAAAATGACTGTGAAAACAGACATCTTAGACAGCATGGGAAGCAGGTCCAAAGCTGCGTCACACAGGTACCGAAGACCCTGTATCAGATGGTCTGTTCGCTGTGACGCCTCAAGCGAGCTCCCGCAGCTCACCTCATTGTGCAACTCAGTCGCACACTCGGTAAGGTGTTGCGCCACCATGGCCGACCCTGCCAACAAGAACAGTGCCTTGGATACCGCCTCCGTCCGCCTATCGGCCGGATCCTTAAAAGAGGGAGACCCCTCCAAGGGGATGGTTGCTGCCTTATTCAGGCGAGCCACCGGAGGGTCCACTGCGGGGGATGCCCACTTCACAAAACTATCCTCAAAGGGATAGCGTACAGCGAAACGTTTGGGCAAAACAAAGCAATTCTGCAGACGCTGCCATTCCTTATAGACCAGCTGGTCAAAGAATTGATCATAGGGATAAGCCCGGGGGACCTATGTGGCTTAAAAGACCCACAAACATATGCAGACTCCTGCGACTCCCTGGCTTGGGGACGCACGGATATTGGTGATCAGGGTGGCCACCAGCTCCCGTTCGCGCGCTGCCGAGGCCCCCTGGTCTTCCTCGCCATCCGAGGGCTCCCGTTCACCATCCGAGAGCTCCACGGGGGTTCCCGTGACCACTGAGGCCCCTTCCGGTTCAGAGTCCTCCCCCGATGAAGGGGGGGTGGACGCTTTTTAGACACCCCTTAGCACTACACGGCACCTCCCGAGGAAAAAAATCCCCCAATAGGGATCTTAGATGATCCAGGGGGACTACAGGTCCCAGCGCAGGTTGCGCTTCAACCAACTCCTCCTTGGAAGGACCCGCAGGTTCAGCCGCCATTGCACCACCGGACACTGACAGGCCAAAAAAGGCCCTGACACCCCCACAATGCAGCCCCACAGATAAACCGGGAGACAACCAGGAGGATTGCACCCACCACTACCAGCACCCCAGGGAGAGCCCAGCTATACTTGCTGTTAGTGATTGCCCTTTAAGCGCTGTGTCCCAGTAGGAGTGCCTGCCGCCAGTCAGGAGCCTGCGCCGCCATGTGCCATCCACGCTGTCCAGAGTGAAAGAGGAAGAAGCGGCGTTGTCCGCACGTTTTTTCATCCACAGGCACATCAAACATGGCCACCGAGTGGTCAAAAGGAGGCCAAAGCCTGTTACATAAGCCGCGACTATGGCAAAATGGCCGCCGATCCGACACTAGAGGCCAAAATAGCCCACAAAATGGCCGCGGCTACGGCAAAATGGCGGCGGATCGCCGCATGGCGGCTTTGAAAGCGCTGGGTGCGGTGGAAAGTGTAGGAGGGGAGCGACCCCGAGCAAAGACACCCACGGTGATCTGTAGCCCCAGGAACCCTCCACCGGCCGGAAGAGTCCGCTACAAAAAACTGCCCAGCCCCCCCCCCCACCAATCCGACGGGCGTAGCGGGTAGCACCCGGTTGCAGACCTTCCTTCCATCTGGCGGAGAGGGATGCTGCCGGCCAAGCGCCCCTGGACATGAGCAGAGCCCGGTCACTGGGCGCAAGTGGGGGTCACCCACTGGCCTCCCGCACGGAACGGGACGATGCGGCGGACCCCGCCAGTGCTAAGGGTAGCTCGCATCGGTCGGCAGCGCTGGGGAAAGTTCAGGATTCGAGATATCAAGTAGCCTGGGGGATAGAGGATAGCAGTCTTCAATCAGAAGCTTCCAAAGAATCTGTGGAACTGCAGGTCCCAGGTCTAACTCCTGGTAGGATGTGCATAAACCCCACTTGTCAATGAAGGGCTGCATCTGTCAGTGAACGTAAGAGAAAAATACACTATGCCGGTACTGAGCAAGAGGGCAAATGTATCCTTTTATAAGGTTATTCATGTGTTTTTGTCTGGCATATGCCTTAGCACATACTATACATTAACTACAATAGAACATTTGCTTTAAAGTGGTTGTCAACTCTTGACAACCACTTTTAACCTACAGGTAAGCCTAGAATAAGGTGTTCCTAGCCCATTATGCTTTTACATTGCAGGGTAATAAGGAGGAACAAAGAGGAAGTAAAATCCATCAGGTTTTACTTCCACTTTAACCACTTCCCACCCGGCGTATAGCAAAATGACGTCCGGGCGGGTGTTCCGTTATCCCGACTGGGCATCATAAGACGTCCTCAGGAAAAACCCGCGATTGCACGCTTGCGGCGATCGGTGGTGCCGTAGGTCAGTCTGACCCATCGCATTACCGATTGAGGTAAAAAGCTTCCATCGGAAGCTTTTACCATGTGATCAGCTGGGACCAATCACGGCTGACACCAGTGTAAACAGGAAGAGCCGTTTATCGGCTTTTCCTCTACTCAGGTCTGTCAACCTGAGTAGTGGAGAGCCGATCAGCTGCTCTCCTGACAGGGGGGTCTGCACCGAACGTTTATCAGGGCAGCCCCCCTCAGAATCGCCACACTGGACCACCAGGCAGCCGACCAGGACCACCAGGGAGACGATCAGGAGGTGGCCCAGGGACCACCAGGGAGCCCACACTAGACCACTAGTTAAGGACATACAGTGCACTGTATGGATGGCACTGTGCCCATATGTGATGACTGCCAGGGCCATCCCTAACCGTGCTATATGTACCATTGCCCACCATCAGTGCCCACCAGTGCCACCTATCCGTGCCCATCAGTGCCCGACAGTGCTGCTTATCAGTGCCGCATATATGTTCATCATCAGTGCCACCTCAGTGCCAATCTGTACTGCCTCATCAGTGTAGCCACATCAGTGCCCATCAGTGTAGCCACATCAGTGCCCATCAGTGTAGCCACATCAGTGCCCATCAGTGTAGCCACATCAGTGCCCATCAGTGTAGCCACATCAGTGCCCGTCAGAGATGGAGAAAATGTACTTATACAAATTTTTTTGTGACAAAGAAAAACTTTTTTTTTCCAAAATTTTCGTTTTTTTTATTTGTAGCACAAAAAATAAAAACCGCATGGGTGATCAAACAACACCAGAGGAAGGCTCTATTTGTGGGAACAGTTGATAAAAAAAATGTTGTTTGGTTACAGCGTCGCATGACCACGCAATTGTTATTCAAAGTGCAGTAGCGCTGAAAGCTGAAAATTGGTCTGGGCGGGAAGGGTGGTAAGTGCCTGGTATTGAAGTGGTTAAGAATAACAACATTTTCTGTCAAGTACTGCACATACCAAGTCGGTATCCAATTAGTCATAAGCATTTGGTTAACGCATCCAAATCATTGCTTTACACCCTGTTGACCAGATGCACATCCAGAACCTCTGCTGTACAGTGCAAATAAACCAATATTACAGCGCAAAACGGCATACAGCTGTTTTAGGCTTTTAAGCCATTATCAGTGTAGCATATGGAAACCACAGCTTCTATAGAGACTTAATGAGAGGCTGTACATATACATACATACTATACATGTTATGGTGAGAAGGAACTAAAGCAATCAAAGGAGTCCTCAATCTAATCAGTGCATAACACAGGAAAAGCCTTAATAAAGGATAAGTTAAGCTTTAACAACATGTTACACCCGTATTTAGGGTGTAGCATGTTCCAGCACATCCACCCCGCTTGCCCCAAGTGCAATGCTTTGCAAGCAAGCATTTAGGGTGGCCACCCCTGTATATTCAGTGTACGATGCTCATTGCGAGCTCATCCCCACATGTCAGGGTGCTTGGTGTTATTCTGGACTCTGAACTCTCCTTTTGGCCCAACATCCAATCACTTTCTAAGGCTTGCCGCCTCAATCTCCGCAACATCTCTAAAATATGTCCCTTCCTAACCAATGAAACCACAAAGCTCCTGATTCACTCCCTGGTCATCTTACCTTTAAATAGACTAGCCCCTCTCCAGTCCATCATGAATGCCGCTGCCAGACTCATCCACCTTACAAACCGTTCAACGTCTGCCACCCCTCTCTGCCAATCCTTCCATTTTCTGCCACTCGCCCAACGAATTAAATTCAAAATACTGACAATCAGCTACAAAGCCATCCACAACTCTGCTCCCAGCTACATCACCAATCTAACCGTCCTCTTCGCTCCTCCAAAGACCTCCTGCTCTCCAGCTCCCTCATCACCTCGGTCAGAATGTCCCAAAATCTATCCACCTTCAAGCGATCCCTGAAAACTTCTCTTCAGGGAAGCCTATCCTGCCACCACCTAACAACTACACTCCTTATTTTCTCAATCAGCTCATCCCCCGCAGTTTACTGCCCTTTCGTATCATTCAACCCTCCCTCCTAGATTGTAAGCTCTAACGAGCAGGGCCCTCTGATTCCTCCTGTATTGAATTGCATTGTAATTGTACTGTCTGCCCTAATATTGTAAAGCGCTGTGCAAACTGTTGGCGCTATATAAATCCTGTATAATAATATAATAATTGCCTAGGGGAAGAATACTATCATAATTCATGGTCTGGCAGCCTTCTTGACCACCAGTTGAGGTAATGGCAACTGTTCCAAAAAGCTGCTTATTCTGTATGTATGTATGTATGTATGTATGTATGTATGTATGTACAGCTGCCCCTGGTACAATCAAGTACAAACCAGGACTCGCTGGCACTGCTAGCGGTGCACAGTACATGATGACAGAGGACTTACCAATACTTTGGGGAAGGAAGGAAGAAGAGCGCTAGCTTAAGTGGAAGGAGGGGTGTAGGGAAACCACATTTTTTCTAAGCTGACTGGAGTTTAGCTAGTGTGCAGATGCTCAACAGTAGTGCATTATTCTTACCTTCATCCATGTCCTTAGAAAATCTGTTCAAAATACGCCCTGTTGGAGTAGTATCAAAGAATTTCATTGGACTCCGGAGAATACGCCGGAAAAGCTCATCATGGAGCTTAGATGAAGCTCGTAGTGTACCCTGAAAGGCAGCAAAGCACAAAAATGAAAATCCTCATTGGCCAATGTCAGCTAACATCAACTGAGAAATAAATAGCCTAATACCTTGACAAAGACAACTCCACGTATAGCCTTTAAAATAAGCATTATGACCATAGACAATGCGTATATGCCAGTATAGTACAGTACATGGGGGTTGTCCTTCATACTGTTACTGACAACAGTTTCATTGTGCACCACCACAGATGTGTTCTAAGGAAAAAAGAAAAAGATATTTTAAACACATACCAGTGCACTGCAAGCCAATGACTGTCCTGCTTAATTTACTAAACATTAGACATTGCAAGTTTTTTCTGTCAGGAACACTGTCAAAAATGGTTTATCCTTTTTTTTTTAATCATTAGAACGAAATGTCATCAGATTTACAGTGGCTTTGCCACTTGTAATGTTACTACAATCTGCTCTGTTAGGTATCAAAAAGCACTCCACTATAGGTTTTAGTTAAAAAAAAAAAAAAAGCTGATATCTACCGTATTTCTGAGTGCCTCCCAGCACTCATGTGACTGGCCTCCTCTCTCCATCTGACAGCTGCAGTGGGAGGGACCGAAAACTCCTGCTGACGTCAGCCGTGAGGAGAGAGGCGGCCAGTCACGTGAGCACCAGAAATCGCTCTGAAATATCGGCTTCTTTTAATAAAGGACATACAGTGGGGCATTTAATGTTACCCAACAGAGCGGATTGTAGTAACAAACTTATGAAAGCAGTCGGAGGGGAGGATTGGGGAGCGGACAGAGCAAGACTGGCACGGAGGGGAGGGGGGAGAGGATGGGGGAGAAGAGGGCAGAAGAGACCTGTGGATGACAGAGGCACGTAAACTGACTACGGTGTCAGGGCTCAGCAGCCATGATAAACCGTGATCAGGTTACAGGGGGGAGGGCAGAACCAGGCAGGATCAGCCAGGTATTACAGGCCAAATTACCCAGCACAAGCACTGTGCTGCTATGCATGCTTTAAAGGAACAGTATTCATTTGTTTGGGAGGGGGGGGGTTACAAACACTTTGAAGACCTCCCTTAAAAAACAAACAATGCATTTTGGACTTGGATTGGTAGGATGAGCTATTTTAACTCTGTCCTTTATCACATAAGGCCTTATTCACACAGGCATACTTGTTCATACACCCATGAGAAGGGCTGTGTCTGTCTGCAGAGGATGCACAGGTGTTCCATACATTTGCATGCAGGAAGTCTCATTTATTTCTATTGGGACACAACAGCTACATGGACACAGCCACTGGTCCCAATTTGACAGCTGCGTGGATGCGTAACTTTGAACATACACTGTCTGTGTTCGGGGATACGCACCTGCACGGCTTTCTAATTGTGCAGCTGCTGCATCTCAATAGACAAGAAGAGGACTGCCTCGACGCGCATGTTATGAACACCCAGGCATTCACCTTTCAAACAGGTGTACAGATATGTATATAGTATTTTAAGAAAACATTCAGTGGACAATGGTTACTGTGGTAGGAGTGAACTTGAAATTTTGAAGCATGAGTGCCATTAAAATTAACTTCTTTTTTGGTCTGTAAGGCCTCATTTACACTGCTGCTGCTAAACTGACGTTTTGAGGCATTTTTTTCAGCTGCCCCTGAACTTTCCTCTATGTTATCTTATCAGTACATTTACACAAGGTCGTTTAAAGGCAGTTGAGTTTAAAGGCTTTTTTTTGAACGCAAAAAAATGGGTTCAGATGCCAGTTGAGAGGCATTTGAAATGCCCAACAGCTTGTAAACGCTGCTAAACGCGGTAACTCGCGTCTAGGACCGTTTTGTTTACAGGCATTTCCATTAAAAAAAAAATTTCTTTAAAAACGCTCTTAGACGCAAATGCTGCTAAACGCCGCATGCAAAACGGGCATTTTAGAGATCGGCTTCTAGCTGTCAAAATAAATCATTCAGGGGAGTTTAACATAGCTTCCTGTGTAAATGGAGCCTTAAGCTATTTAAAGTTTTTTTTTTTTTTTTTTTTAATAGGTGTTCATTAAAGCAGTTGTGAACCTCGGACGTAAAATTTGAGTAAAACATATATTTCTATAGTGTTTATTACATGTCTCTCTCCAAAGCACTAAGGCCCCTTTCACACGATCGTGTCTGTTTGCGGACTCCGTTCTGCTCAGCAGGGATCGATCTGCTGAGCAGGTGGATGACATATCAGTCTCTGCTCACTGCGCGGAGACCGATCTGTCAGAGCCCTGCTCTCTGCTATAGAGATCGGATGAAAACTGATCCACCTGTCAGTTTTCATCCGATCCGCTCTGATTCTCCAGACGGACGGAAAATAGGGTTTCCATCCGTCTGGATTTCACGGACAGGATCGGAGAGCAGCGGATGTCAGCGAACATGTCTCAGCTGACAACCGCCGCGCTCTATAGGGCTGCATGGAGCATTCGTTCAGGTACCTCTGAAAAACGAACAGGCCGCCCGGAATGGAATGCCCTTGTGAAAGGGGCCCAAGTGTCATTTCGCCCTGCTGTATAGTTTCTCTGCTATCTGCATGAGTCACTTCTGACAAGTTTTCCTGACACAGAGCTAAAAAGGTGACAGGGGAGGGATCTCAAGCACACAGTTTGTGATTAACACCACAGCTCTACTCCTGTGGGAAGAGGAGTGTGTCCCTTTCCTTCAATCAGCGCTCAGCTCTTGTGAAGTGTATATAAAGCAGCTCCTCGCCCCCTGCTTTCAGAGTCTGTGAAAAATCCTTTTCATTTCTAAGTTTTACAAGGATGTACAGGACAAATGGCCACAAATAAACAGGCTCAACTTATGTAGGAGGAATTTTTTATCACCTGAAGCTAGTCACTTCACTGGGTACAGGTAAGTGTTTAAAAACAATTTAAAGCCAAGCTCAGAGGTAATTTCTTTATTATAACCCTTGCAGTAAGGCTAGCAGGCCTTGCAGTATAGCCCCAAGCTCCGCCTCACTTCTTCTGTATTCTATTTGATGACACCAGAGTGCCTATGATTTAAAGAGCAGCAAAGAGAATGGCTTCAGGTTAGTGGTCGCACGAAGAGGCATAATTGTGGAAGAGGAGAAGTTGTGCGTTTTAATGGTTCCCTAGACAAAAACAGGCATTTAATCCTTGCAGTGCAGGGTGAGCCTGGGGCACAGTAAGTTTTAGATATTAAACTGGAATTCCAGGCTTTCCTAACTATGCTTAAAGCGGAGTTCCACCCAAAAGTGGAACTTCCGCTTTAAGTGTAGGTGACACCCCCCCCCCCCCCCCCGACATGGATCAGGTATCCAGCTCCCACATCCTCTCCTGGCTCCGTGGCACTGGAAGGAAGTTCACCTCTCCCACCTCCTGGCAATCTTCTGGGACACATCACAGGTCCCAGAAGATTGCCCGGCCATTCAGAGCACTGCAGCGCTGCTCACGCATGCACAGTGCGTGCCCAGCTTTGAAGCCATAGCCGGACGCCCACAGTTTCAATGCCAGCGATGCATGGAGGAGGGAGAGAGGAGCGAGGCAGCGGGCGGCCACATTGCTGGACCAGGGGACGAGTGTGATTATTAAGAGTCAGCAGCTACACTTTTTGTAGCTGACGACTTTTAAATGGGTGGAACTCCGCTTTAAATCTGCTCCCACTTATACTTGCCTATCCTGAGGTTGTTTCCATCTGGCCACGTGTCCTTGTATAAATGGGGATGAAGTTCTGTAGTCCTAACACTGATATAGCAGTTAGACGGTACAGGAGAGCCAAGGCCCCCCACTTTGCAGAGACATTGTCACTTTGCACTGCTTGTGCAAAGGTGGCAATGTCTTTAAGCCTTTTTATAGAAACCTTACATATGACTTTAAAATGGTTGTAAAGCCAGAAGGGTTTTTATATTAATGCATTCATGCATTAAGATAAAAAAAAAACCTTCTGTGTGCAGCAGCCTCCTTCAGCCCCCCTCTTACCCGAGTCCATCTCGATCCAAAGATGTTACAGAACAGTCACAGCTGCCCGGGACTCTCCCTCCTGATTGGGTGAGATGGCAGTGTGGCGCCACTGGCTCCCGCTGCTGTGAAAGTCAGTGAGCCAATGAGAAGACGACGCGGGGCCAAACCGCAGCTTCATGTCTGAATGGACACGCACAGCAGCGGCTCAGCTCAGGTGCCCCCATAGCAAGCTGCTTGCTGTGAGGGCACTCGGCAAGAGGGAGGGGCCAGGAGCACCGCTGAGGAACCCGAGAAGAGGAGGATCTGGGCTGCTCTGTGCAAAACTACTGCACAGAGCAGGTAATTATAACATATTTATTATTTTTAAAGAAAAAGACTATCACTTTAAAATGAGCAAAAACAATTTTAATGCAGTAAATATGTACTAAAAACTGTTGAGTTTTTTCATTTTAAAACTTTAAATACACATTTATGCTACCATCACCTCATGAAAGGCAGCTAAAGCCATGTTTAAAGAGGAAGTAAACCCTGATGGGGTTTACTTCCTCTATGTTCCTGTGTAAAGTAGAAATATAATGGGCTACTATGCATCGCATAGTAGACCATTATGTGTCACTTACCTGCAACGTCCAGCAATGTCCCCTGTGCTGGCAGCGTCCATCTTCAGCTCCTCTTCCTTCCGGGGGCCGCGACTCTGGCTCTGTGACGTCACTCCCGCGCATGCGTGCGGGAGCCGCCAGTCATGGCACGATCTCAGTGAAGAAACGGCACGGAGGGCATTTCTTCACTGTGCATGTGCCGAAATGACGTCGGCACATCTAGTACACTGCATATCTCCTAAACCGGTGCAGGTTTGGGAGATATGCAGGGCACCTACAGGTAAGCCTTATCATAGGCTTAACTGAAGGTTAAAGTGGTTGTCACGAGTTAACCACTTTAATTAGGTTCAAAGTGGGGAGCCAAGAATGTTAGATGGTAGCTATTACTGCTGAATAGAGGGGAGATTCCATCTTCTCTACAGACTCGCCTTGGACATTGTGGTGTAATGCGTAGAAGAATTTAGAATAAGTGTCGGCTCACACTTCCGACTTCGGGGGGCGACTCCAAGCCGTCCCGCACAGCGCGACTTCAGCACGGCTTGCAAGTGACTACTGTAATAGAAGTCAATGCAAGTCGCTGGAAGTCGCCCCCATAGTAGTAGACTTGATTCGTTCTTATTAGAACGGTTCCATTGCACTACATGGACCGCGTCTTGTCAGGCGACTAGGTCGTCTGACAAGCCGCCCCTTTGTGAACCGCAACGAAGATTGAGCTGGTTTGAGTCAAAGTTGTTGAAAGTAAGAACACTTACCCCGCTGCCCTGATTAATCCAGTAGCTTAGCCACCAGTTGCTAAATGCTGTGCTTCCTACATTGAGCACAAACAGAGCCATGATGATCAAAAAGGCAAATGGACCTCCAGCTGCCTGTATGTAAATGCCATAAACAGACCAAGGTACTGATCCTTTGCCCTTCTCCTCCATCTGCATAAGCTGACCTGTGGAAAAAGAATACACCATGATTTAAAAAAGTGTTGGTGGCTTTCTTACAGACAAAACTCAAATTGACAGACGTGGCCATCACTGTTACAGCAAAAACAAATAATCTGAATCCCCGCATTTCAAGACTGGTAACTCAATCTGTACCATATGCAGTAGCAGCCATGAGCTTGTGATCCATTTGTTAAGCAGGCTGTGGGCTTGAAAGTGATGCAGTGGCTCCCCAGCTGCCAATCAATCACTCTCACACAGGACGAAGAACATTGCCGTAACCCCATTTTGCCCTGCAAATGCACACCCAGGGTGCATACTAGAGCTGCACGATTCTGGATAAAAATGAGAATCATAATTTTTTTCCCTTAGAATAAAGATCTTGATTCTTGGAGTAACATCATCTTTCACATTATACAAAATTGGGCTAACTTTACTGTTTTTTTTTTTTAATTCACTGAAGTAATGCTGAACAAATACAGTATGACAAAATATTGCAACGACTGCAATTTTATTCTCTAGGGACGCTATGTTTGGGGGCTCCAAGTAATTTTCTTGCAAAAAAAAAAAAAGGGGGATTTTATTATAACTTACCGTAAAATCCTTTTCTTGGAGTTCACTGACAGACGCAGCTCTTCTTAATTGACACGCGGGTTTTATGTCGTCCTATCAGGAGTGACTAGGCCTTGTCATTATGAAGAATCAAGTACGGGGACTTGCAGGACAATGCAGCCAATTCCGACACCCGCCGCGCGGATGTGACAGCCACTAAGAAGGCAACCTTCTGCGATAAAAGGGACAAGGGAATGTCCCTAATCTTCTCATACGGTGGTTTCTGTGACAACCGAAGCGACTTCATGATCTGAATCCTCGCCTGAGGAGACATGGGGGGCCAAGCGCTTAGCGGGGGGCTCCGGGGCCGGAGCAGTAACCACCTTTGTAATGAATTTCAGAAAAAAGAGCCCGCAAAAGGTCCAAAGTGACCACAGGGGCTTGTGCGGAGCGCTGCTCTGCCGGCTCAAAATCAGAGGGCGCTGCAGGGTCCATAGCCGCAGCGTCACTGTCCCTAGACATAGGCCTGAATGGGACACCCCCCCATGTAATCACCACCACCACCTGAAACCAACCAGGGAGCCTGGGAGGACAAGCCAACTAATACCAACACCCCACGGAGCCAGCCAAAACTGCTGCTTCAAGCCCTGTAGCCTGTCAGCGCTGTGAGAAAAAAGCGCGCCTGGGGACTGTACCACACGTGCAGTTGCTGCTTCTCTGAGGAGAAAGCGCGCGCAGTTACACAGGGCGCAATACTACAAACCACCACCGGGGAGAAAATGGCGCCTGCGCAACACGAGCCAACCGCCGCAAAATGGCGGCGGGGCTAAACTGCAATCCGAACTAACGTTCCCAGCGGGAACACCGGTACAGGCCCAGGGCCCCTTGAATCACAAGCGCGACGCCGCGTGAACGCGGCAGGCCGGTGGGGGGGGGAACCCAATTACTAGGTGCACCCCTGACAGGGAAAAGCTACCGCTAAATTTTAACTGCCCCAGATGCCGCTCCCCACGCCCTAAGGCGGGGGAGGGGTCCACTCACCAGTCCGACGGGCGTTGCGGGAAGCCATCCGAAGCAGACTTTCCCCCCTTGTCCCGGGAAGGATTGCTGCTGGCCACGGGAAAGGCAAAAGCCAGACCCTGGGCACAAGTGGCAACAGCCACAGGCCGCCCGCACGGAACGGGCCCTGAGCGACGTAGCCCTGTCATTTCAGGGTAGCTCGCCAGGAGGTGGCCGGGCAGGGCAAAGCTTTGGATTCGTGATATCCACTCTATGCTAAAGACGGCTACTTGATAGAAGTCTTCATTTTTTCCTCAGAGAAAATTTACATGCAGGAAACGCAGGTCCCAGAGGGAACCCAGTCAACTCCTTTGCACTAGGCAAACAAAACTGAATGCTATTGGCCAGCAGCGGGTTTTATAGGCTCAGGTGAGGACGGCCCCCATGGGAGGGGCCAGCCTATCCCTGATGCTTTTGCATCTGTTTTGCCTAGTCACTCCTGATAGGACGACATAAAACCCACGTGTCAATTAAGAAGAGCTGCGTCTGTCAGTGAACGTAAGAGAAAAATGATTTTAACTTGTAAGTAACAAGTGCCAGAAAAAGGCTTAGTCTTTAAAGTGTTTGTTAAGCCACTTTATAAAATGTTCCCATCCGCTCTGTATTATAACAAGAATTTGCCCTGTGTCTGTGTTAGAACATATATACACTTCTGTATAGATATCACACCACCTTACTAGGATCAGTTGTCGTTTCTGTGCTTTTCTCTCTCAGCTCAGAATCCCTAAGGGAGGGGCTGAGCACTGCTGCTGACTTAAGCAGAAGAGGCAGAACTGTGCTGTGTTCTCTATATTGATAAGAATAATTCTGATAGAACACTGACACAGGGTGAACTTCTAATACAGAGGTGCTTTTAGACTGGGTTCACAATGCTGCGGTGCAAATTTTCTGAAAATTGAATACGATAGCGCTTCAAGTTTTTTCCGTTCAGACAAAAGTGTGATTTCTACATAAGTTGGTGCGAATCTACTGCAAAGCTGAAGCCGGAGTTGGAGGGAGAAGGTATCGCAGTGATGTGAAAGGGAGATTGCGTTTTCAATCCGTGTTCTATTGTAGTCTATGGAGCTGAATTTGCAACGCACAGCATCGCACACGGATCAAACTCGCACAGGACCCTTTTTTTTCACAGATTAGATTCGCAACACATCAATGTGAACTGCCCTGATAGAACACTATGTTACTGGAGATAACTTGCCAATTTAATCTATCGCAACGGCTTAAATTCGCAGTAGAGTTTGCAGCAGTGTGAACCGAGCCTTAGAGTTAATTATGAGAGCAGAGAGGAGAAGTTACTAGAGGAAGAGGGAGGGGGGAGTTGAAGACAGGCAGAGAGGAGATAGGAGAGCTGGGAGTGGCATAGCCTGCATAGACCATGGGGCTCTAAGGATAAGCAATATACAAGGAGAGTCAGCACTCAGGGAGGAAGTCATGACCTGGCATTATCAAACAGTTATTTTAGGGGATACAGAAGGAGAATTTAAAAAGCAAAAGCACCATGCTGCCAATTGCACATTAAAGAGACAGGTAGCATTTTTTTGGGGTTAACAAACGCTTTAAGTAGTTAAACTGACCTCCCGCCGCCTGTAAAAGCAATCAAGAGGCTAAACAGCCGCTAAGATGGCTTGTACACTGTAGGGAATCGCTGGCTGAAAAAAAAAAATATACGCATCTGGATGATGCCTTTAGCTGCAGGCAACATTCACATATCTCCACTCAAGTCCATGACGTCATATGACGTCCACCCAGTGGTTAAAGCAATTTAGAGACTTGGCATGTTTGGTATCCATTTACTCAGTACAACCCCATCTTTAATATTTTACCAAAAATGGTTAGTTTATATTGTGTGTGCTTGCACTAAAATTCATTTTATATTTTTTCCTAAAAATTTGTGTTCAACAGTTGCGCAAACATCATGTGACATAAAATTTTGCAGATAAAATCTTTATTCTACAGGGCCTCTGCTTTCAGAAAATATATAATACACTGGGATCTTAAGTAATTTCATAATAAAAAATGAAAATGTTTACACATGTGCAAAAGAAAAATGCAAACATGTGCTCTACTGGTTAAACCAAGAAAAAAATATTGATCCCTCCGCCTATCTTCACTCTCTTGAAGGGTATGGCAAAAAAACAAAACAAAAAAAAAAAAAAAACAGGCATCTCAACTTCTGTCAGAAATGCCAGGGCAGGGTCGTTTCAGTAAGTCTCTACTTGCTGTATTACTCTGGTTATAAAATACAACATCTGATGGTGTTATCTTGCCCATCTATGGCCTTACCTATGAATTCCACTTAAAGTGGTTGTCAACTTGTGACAACCACTTTAACCTACAGGTAAGCCTATGATAAGGCTTACCTGTAGGTGCCCTGCATATCAACTAAACCTGTACGGTTCAGGAGATACGCAGTGTTGTAGCTGTGCCGACGTCATGTCGGCACATGCACAGTGAAGAAATAGCCTCCGCGCCGTTCCTCCACTGCCACCTAGCAGTGACTGGCAGCTGCCACGCAGGAGTGACGTCACGCAACTCCAGCCAGTCACAGCGCCGAAGTCACGGCCCCGGAAGGAAGAGGGGCAGAAGATGGATGCCGCCAGCACAGGAGACAGCTCTGGATGTTCCAGGCTTCGTTTGCAGGTCAGTGCCACATAATGGGCTACTATGCAATGCATAGTAGCCCCTTATGATTCTACTTTACAGGGGAATGTAGAGGAAAGTAAACCCCATCTGGGTTTACTTCCTCTTTAAAAGTAGCATAAAACCCTCATTGCAAATTGATGTTTTGCCTCTAGCTCCATCTAATGGCTAAAACTTTTCCAACCATTTTACAAAAATCCATTTCAAGTCTCACGATTCCTTGCCCACCTGTCACACTGCATATGCCCACCCTAAGCATCATAAGAACGCCAGACACACTGCACTTGTGTGTTGTTGCACGGCAGCCAAGCAGGAACTAAAAAGATAGCCATCCGCACTGTACATACAACACAGCACCCTCGAGCATGCACAGAAATAGAAATACCCATGCGGAAGGGTGTTTTTTTTTTTTCCCAAGGAGATCCTGCAAACGCAATAGAGCTACACTAATGGTTGGAAGAGAGTTAGACTCCATTATAAATGCTACACACAGAGGGAGAACACAAAAAAGGGACCGGTAACTAGCATCAAAATAAGGTAGGCTGCTACATTTAATTTAATCTAAGAAGGGTTTAAGAACACTTCAAGTTCTTGGTAATATAGGGGCAATCCATTCCAACAAGCCTCATTACAAAATGTATTTTTCTCCCAAAGATAGTTCTAGACAAAAATGTAAATGTCATGCTGATAATGATAGAAATCCTTTTATACACAGTTCGGCTGATTTACTAGAGTTGAGAATCTTCACACAAAAATAGTTTAAATTGCCCAACTATGCGAAAAGCAAATTCCTGTTTACTTTTAATATCCAATTATGCGCAGAGGCTTTTCGTGGGATTGAATAACAAATAGAAAATTGCACAATTTTTTTGTTAATAGATTGTCAGTCACTTTAGTAAATCAACCTTAGCAAAATAGTGATCTATTATACCTTCATCTTTCTTTACAACCTTTTCTTTCTTCACAGACCCAGATTTGTTGCCTTTGTCCAAAGGTTTCTTCAATGAAGTGCTCACATTCTTTTTTAGACTCACCTACAGGAAAGAAAGGATTTCAATGTATTTGGAGATCTCAAACAGATAACTATAGTAAACGTCTGCTTTAACCACTTAGCAACCGCCCTATAGCAGTTTGACTGCTAGCAGATGTGCGCAGAATCACGTACACACACACACACACACACACGCACGCACACACGCACGATCCTGCACTTCCGGGTAGCGGGTGCGAATACACACCGCCAGCGGCTCGCTCCTACTGTGATTACACACAAGGGGAGCCGATGGTGGGTACCGCAGACTCTATGTCCGCCAGCACCCGCCGATCGTCAGCCAGAGAGAGAAAACTGATCTGCCTATGTAAACAAAGCAGATCGCCGTTCTGACAGGGGGGGGGGGGGGAAGGCAAGGATCCTGTGTTTCTGCAAAACAGGGTCTAGAATCCACGTCTTCCCCTAGTAAAAGCACCTCCCACAGTTTAGTAAAACACTGGCTAGGCACACAGTTAACCCCTTCCCAGCCAGTGTCATTAGTACAGTGACAGAGCATATGTTTAATACTGATCATTGTATCAGTGTCCTGGGATCCCAAAAAGTGCCAGTTAGTGTCAGAATGTTTGCCGCAATATTGCAGTTCTGCTATAAAAGTCGCTGGTCACCACCATTAATCGTAAAAATCAAACAAAAAACATTGCATAGTTTGTAGACGCTATAATTTTTGCGAAAACCAATCAATATACACTTACTGGGATTTTTTTTTAATCAAAAGCATGTAGAATACTTATTGTCCTAAAATCGATAAAGACTTTTTTTATTGAATAGGTTTTAAAGCAGA
>BLSH010380045.1:882153-893523 GCA_018402905.1 Glandirana rugosa
TTGTGGGAAAAAATTACAACTTCAAAAAATTCACCATGCCTCTTACTAAATACCTTGGAATGTCTACTTTCCAAAAAGGGGTCATTTGGGGGGTAATTTTACTTTCCTGGCTTGTTAGGGTCTCAAGAAATGAGATAGGCTGTCAGTATATCAGGTGTGATCAGATCTGATCAATTTTCAATGATTGGCACCATAGCTTGTAGACTCTATAACTTTCACAAGGACCAAATAATATACACTTATTTGGGTTATTTTTACCAAAGATAGGTAGCAGTATAAATTTTGGCCAAAATTTACAAAGAAAAATTACTAATTTGCAAAATTTTATGACCGAAACAAAGAAAAAGGCATTTTTTCAAAAAAATTTCAATCTTTTTTTATTTATAGCACAAAAAATAAACCCCCTCCTAGTGATTAAATACCACCAAAAGAAAGCTCTATTTGTGTGAAAAAAAGGACGCAAATTTCATATGGGTACCATGTTGCATGACAGAGTAATTGTCATTCAAAGTGTGATAGCGCTGAAAGCTGAAAAATGGCCTGGACAGGAAGGGGGTTTTCGTGCCAGGTACTGTTGTGGTTAAACATGAGGAATGATGCCTTGCACTGCACAGATTAATTTAGGACCTCTGTCTGCAGTCTTTAATCACATTAGAGCTCCCACATTATTGATGGTGAAGCATGAATTGTGATTGTGACCTGGATCAAGGAGATAACTATCTCTTTAGCAAATAGGAACAAGCTAGGTGGATTAATACATGGACATAGGGGAATCTATCAACCATGACACTACAAACTGCAGCCCAGCATTATGAGGTAAGGCAACAAATTACATAGGGAATAGAACTACACGATTATCTAGTTAAAACAAAAATATATGAAAGTACACAACGTTTTTAACCACTTACCTACCGCCGTATGCAGAATAACGGCCAAGTGGTGGTTCTGTTATCCTGACTGGGCATCATATGATGTCCAGCAGGATAACAAACCAGCGCAGAGATCGGTGGTGTGTCAGTCTGACACACATCTCCGATCTTGGAAAAGAGTTCCTGTCAGAAGCGCTTTACCATGTGGTCAGCCGTGACAAATCGCGGCTGGTCACATTGTAAACAGGAAGAGCCATTTATTGGCTTTTCCTTTACTCCTGTCTGCAGACGAGTAAGTAGAGGAGAGTCGATCGGCGGCTGTTCTGACGGGGGGTCTCTGCACTGTTTATCAGTGCAGCCCACCCTAGGATTGTCATCCAGGACCACCAGGGAACCCACACAAGGATGACATCCAGGGATGCCCACCCAGGGACCACCAGATAAGGGGCAAACAATGCCCAATAGGGATGGCACTGTGCCCATCTGTGATGCCTGCCAGTGCCATCCTTATAGCTGCCTAACAGTGCTAACTAGTAACCACCAGTGGCCATCAGTGCCCGTCAGTGCTGCATATAAGTGCCACCTCATCAGTACTGCCTCATCAATGCCCATCAGTGCAACCTTATCAGTGCCCATCGGTGAAGGAGAAAACGTAATTTACAAAGTATTGTGACGGAAAAAAACTGTTTTTTTTTTTTTTCAAAATTTTCTGTCTTTTTATTTGTAGCGCAAAAAAAAAAAAAAAACCCAGGGGTGATCATATACCACCAAAAGAAAGCTCTATTTGTGGGAACAAAATGATAAAAATTTTGTTTAGATACAACGTCACACAATCGTGCAACTGTCATTCAAAATGCATCAACACTGAAAGTTGTAAATTGGTCTGGGCGGGAAGGGGGGTAAGTGCATGGTATTGAAATGGTTAAGAAAGGGTTTCTATTTTGGGATGTTTAACATTTAAATGTAGTATCTTTTGTTTTATCTCTATTTTTTTTCCCCAGACTAGAAGGCCTCATTTACACTTGTTTATGGGGCCAACTACGATTTTCCATGGAATACTCAGCGGCATCACTTCCAAACAGCTGCAAGCAGGAAGCCCTATTAAAAGCACTGGAAGGCTGACAGCCCCTACAGCCAATCAGAACGGTTAGTATGTAATCAAACGTGCAGGAATTACCTGCTAATGATCGGCCTTAGGTGCAAAAAGTCTGAGTCCAAGGACCATCAATCGCAGGTAATTACTGCAACCCACTGACTAACAATATACTGGGGGTTGTAAAATGAAGTACAAGGATATGAACAGGGTATATGGGGGGTGGCAGTTCTTGTCTGCCAATTGAGTGAAAAAAAATGCATAAAATGAATCTGTGTGCACACTAAGAGGGTCTCCCAGATAAACCTTTGTGCACAAAAACTCAGAGACATAGGAAAAACTTTGAGACTATGGGGGAAATTTACTAAAACTGGAGCACTCCAAACCTGGTGCAGCTGTGCATGGTAGTCAATCAGCTTCTAACTTCAGCTTGTTCAATTAAGCTTTGATAATAAAACCTGGAAGCTGATTTTGCACTCTTCAGGTTTCGTAAATTTCTCCTTGTGAATATCATATACTTGGTGGGAATAAATCTAAAACTTCAGCACCTTACACACCTGGTGAAAACTTTCAATGTACTATTTTCAAATGTTTGGGGAATTATACAACCATAAAAATCATAGTGCAAATCTTATTAAAACATATTTTACAAAACAAACCTCAGTCAAGTCACTGTTGGGCAGTATAGCCAAATCTGGTCTTAGACAGCATACACTCAGCACATTGTTATACCTAGAACAAGAAATACAAATTAAGTCCAAAATACAAAAACAGGTGCTAAGCATGTACTACAAAATGTAAAATACACTGGGTAGCATTTATATACTTTAGAAATCTGTATGCAAATATATTTCATGCAGCTGACAGATGAAAACAACATTTTTATTCTAGCACATTTCTTCTAGGGAAGCAGGAAAACAAGGGCATTGCCAACTAAACCACAGAGTTCCACCCAGCAGTGGTATGCGTTATGTCTCTCAAATTACTGCCTTCTCACAATTCCAGTTAAAGCTTGGGACATTAAACCCAAAAAGGTATGCAATGAACTCATCGCATACATATGTACGTAATGAATGCATTTTCCCTGTATAAAGAAAAATATACCTTTAACAGAAGATACTGAACACATCAGGAGATCTGCACAAAAAAAAAAAAATATGTAGACCGCCAATGCTCAACTCTTGAAAATGCTATTCCCTCTAGGTTTGAAAGAGAAACATAACACAGGAATTTTTTTTTAAATCATACTTACCTAGGTGGATGCAGCATTGGACAGATGCTTCATCCAGCTAGGTAGGGTGTAAGGCTCTAAGGCTGAGAACCAAGCGATTAAACACGGTTGATCGCTTGGTTCTGTGCTCTCTGAGCAGAGAGCTGGTGGCTGTCAGTCACTGGCTCTGTGGCCCCCCCGCCCGCACTCAGGGGAGTGCTGAGCTATGGAAGGGGTGGGAGCGGCCGACTCAGGCTCCCAGAGGCGGAGCCGAGTGCTGGTCCATGCATGTGGACGAATCCTCCCTATATGGTCACAATCTTTCCTGAGCCTGGACCAGCTGTGTGATGTCAGCCCACTGTCTCCTTGAAACTGGAATAAGAATGCAGTCAGTTTATTCAGTGAATTTAAAACTCCTTATCGGCATACAGCTGAAAAAGTTTGTACACCATTGGAAATTATTGGATATTTGCATGATGGCGCCTAAAGTGTGGCCCAATTTTTGTATACTACATAATTGACAAATGGTCTGAATGCTAAAGCAATCAAGATCAGAATTTGAACTATTGAAAAAAAGCACAAAGTTAGGTTTGTAGGAAAACAAGCATTGCACCCCAATACCATATTATTTCCCAGCTGGGGAGCATAGAGGGGGAAGCATTCTGGTTTGGGGTCGTTCAGTTCTTTTGGGGCCTTTGTACCTTGCCAGTAGAAGTTTATTCAAAAATGTATCATGAAATGTATTCACGATAAAGTCAAGGTAGTGGTTTATCACCTGAAGATTGGCAGAAATTGGCTGACACAGCAAAGGCACAGACTTGAAAAACAGGATGACTTAAAGTGGAACTAACATGCGCAAAAGTTAGCGGCTGTTTTGCCAAAAAACGTATTACTTGTGCCCTAGAAAGTATGGTATGAGCCATAAACAGTACAGTCACGGTTCATTCCTAACAATGAATTTAAAGTCCCAGCAGACTTTAGATTCCATTTAAAACAAATCACTTGGCCACAATTTCAGAGTGATAGCCAAACTGTGGTGCCTAGGAAGCAGGGAGGAGCCAGGTCAAGGCCTGGGAAAAAAAGGTTATTTGTACAGAAGAGGCTGAGAAAGTGGAATAAATTACCTGTTGAGACTAGAGGTGCATTGAATGGAAATTTTGTTACCGAAAATTCAGGATGCACTTGGCCAAAACCAAAAATGGCAGTTTCAAAAAATATATACAGTATATATTTTTTATATACAATTGTGTTTTATTCAACTTTTTAATTAATATCATGAATTTAAATGAATATGAATTTATTGTCAGCCATTATCGGCACCTTTAGCGCAAAAAAAGCTCAAGAGAACTGCATCCCTTTAAAGTCTATGTCTGTCTTCAACACTGGTCCATTGCGCTTCAGTTGTAATGTGAAAAATCTGGCTTGCTGTATTTTTGGCAAGTTAAAAAAAAACAAAAAAACACACACACCAAAAAACGCACCTTCCCCTCCTTTCCGTTCTACCTCCCCTACCCCCCCCCGTTTCATTTCACCACTCCTTATAATACTCCTTCATTCCCTCTGACTTTTTCTCTTCTCCTTTCCTCTACACTTCTGTGGTTTCCCTAGCTCTACTCTCCATTTTCACGAAATAAGAAAATTGGTTGGAACAGGTTTCGTGGAACTTTCCCATTTACTTAGTGGCCTGCGAATTGGCCTTTTTTTAAATTTTACATCAACACAACATTCATCCAGTAAGCATCTAGGTTGGTGCTACTATACTATACAGTCTAGACTTCAAAAGTTATCATAATTTTTGCTGATGACTTTTAATTGACACTAGATAAATGGAGGCACTGTATTACCGTACTATCGCCCTTATTGATATATTGTAATATGCCATGTATTATGTTCACATTCATTCTGCTTTGATTCTATGACTCCTGTCCTTGGCTTTTGTCTAAACAACAGATTTAAAGAAAAAAAAAAAATAGCACCATTGAAATGCATAGAAAATGCATCAATAACGCACCCGTATTATGTTTGACTCACATGACCCATGAAAAACACACCAATGATTTTGATGCATCTCTTTTTCAGACACTCCGAACGGCCTGCTCTGTTGTACCAACAGTGGTTCACAAATATATGGCACTTCAGATTTTCATTTAATAGCAGAAACCTTTTATTATGGAAAAAAGAGGGGAATTCCTTGGGCGGATTATCAAAGTAACCCTAATGAAAGTTAGGCTGACCCCATCCCTTGTGTTTGGAAAACAGAGCAAATAAACTTTGATTGTTTTTATAATTTGTTCTCCTCTTGATGAGTTGGTTGTCCCAATTTAAAGTCCCATTTAGGGGGTCCTTGCTCTGTTTTATTATGGAAAGGCAGAGACCACACTTCACACAATTGAGATGCCCTGACATTAACCAGAAAAGAGAGCCGTTTATGAAATGCTAAAAAAATAAATACAATAAACAAATGTTTTGCTATAATGAAAAATGTTTAATATTCCGCAAAGCCATTGTGCAAGTTTTATCAGGGACTACAGAAATGGTTGGTAAAGGCCACTGATGTGAGTTTTTTTTAGTTAAAGTCAAACCGTATTTCAGCAGCAATCATGCAAACATCTAGATATACAGGCGGTCCCCTAGTTACAAACATCCGACTTACGAACGACCCCTACTTACAAACGGAGGGAGACAACAGGAAGTGAGAGGAAATCTCCACCTAGGAAGGGAAATTCACTCCTGTAAGAGTTATTCTGGGAAAAAAGGTGTCTCCACTGAAGCTTTATCACCAATCCTTGTTTCCACAACAACCCAAAATTTTCAAAATCCAATTATCATTGGGACAGGAAGTGAGGTGAAATCTTCTGAACAGAAACACAGACAGCAAAACAAACAATACAGGGGCGTTACCCCTTCCCCTATGATATCCAAAAAGCCTAAAAATTGTGTTTTTTGGACGAAGCTACACTTAAAAAATGTACCCGTCCAGACTTACAAACAAATTCAACTTACGAACAAACCTACAGTCCAGTCCCTATCTTGTTTGTAACCCGGGGACCGCCTGTAGTTACCAAACAGACTCAATAACTCCACGCTAGGGACTCGAAGTATTAAAGCCACCGGACCAGCATGCCATTCAAACCATTACTAGCTTTAGAAGTGGTCAGTAAGGGCTAAAGTAGTTTCAAAGTACACAATTGGTATACACAAATCTTTCTTACCAAAACCTAAGACCCCTTTCACACTTGTGCGAGTTGTCCTGCGATTTGGGACTGCAAAGTCGCATGACAAGTTGTTCCCCATTATTTCCAATGAGTACCATTCATATCTATACGACTTTGAAGTAGTCCTTGTATTACTTTGGTCCAACTTTGATGCAACTTGAGGTCCATAGAATTCAATGTTAAACTCTGCAAATGGTACCTGAATAATATAGATGCAATTTCTGTACTACTTCTGTACGACTTTGTAATATGTTTTCATTGAGCCAAAGTTGCAACAAAGCCGTACTGAGCCCAAATCGTGTCAAAATCGCAGTAAAATTGCAGCACAAAAATGCAGTAAAATCGGGTTGCACAAGTGTGAAAGGGGCCTTCGAGACGGTCTAAAAAAGTCATTTGATAGGAAGAAACTATGAAAGTAAATGAATTTCATATGGTTAATATTTCGCAAAGATGCTTGTTCATAAGATCATAAAGTACAATGGATTTTACCACCTATTTCCCTTCGCCTTTAGCAAATGTCTCCAGCAGCTCTTAGAAATAGACTTGAGTATTGCTGCTGTTTCTAAGCAAATAAAATCATCCGCAAGGTTAATTTATTTTAGCCTGGTGAAAGCAATTAATAGCCATTAAAACCTCTAGTTAAAAGCTCAGAATTTAACTATAATTTAGTGACTATCACAGGAACAAAATGATTGTTTGAGGTGAGGGATATTTTGTTTATCTTTAACTCAACAAAATTAAAACCAAAGTATTTTTATTTTTTTTTTAAAAAAAAAAACAAAAAAAATTTGCACATACCTTTCTTCTTCGTATTCCTTCCCAAACAAGATGTTGTCCCTAAGAGTTGCATTTAATATCCATGCCTGCTGTGCAACGTAAGCAACTGAACCATTAACAGCGATACATCCTTCAAGAAGAGTCAACTAAAAAAAAAAAAAAAAGTGCGCACATTCAAACTCTAAAACCTATCTGCCAAGTACTGTAAAATATTCAACCGTAACTACACAGTGGACACACTTTATCAAAAATTTTGATGGAACACTTGTATCAACCAGATCCTCCCTTTAATTGATTCATAGGAATATGGTTGAGAACAGATATTTATCTATCCATTATCAGAAATAATGCCCTGTATAGTCCCACACTTGTGGGATACATCACCAGGAAGTGAAGGAAAGCTACACAGTTACATCCAAGATAACTACTCTGAGACCAAAGGCCTTAATTATCAATGTGAATTAAGAACAGTTTATAATGCCTACAACCTCTAAAGATACACAGGACAGAGAATTAGTAATCAGAATATGGTATGTCTTTTCTATTGAACTGCATAAAGCAGACCATAGAGGAGTGTTTTTTTTTTCATTCAACCAGTAGGTTGAACAAAAAAACTGATCCGATAGCCCGACAGTGGAGAGACTTCTCTGTCATTAGAATACACTGATCAATGCGGTAGACCATAGCCTATCATCGCAATACTACTATTTTCTAGGTACATAGTGAACCCTCAATACTATAGTATATGTTATCAGCTGTATTTAGGTGCTGAACAAAGCTTCTGCATGCCATTTATGATATTGTGAGAAATGTTTGTGGGTATGCAGCCTTACAGGTCTATAAGCCAAGATCTGCTAAAGTATTGTGTTTTGCCACACTTATGCTTACACTCTTACATTTTACCTAACCTTTTATCAGTTCAAACAAATGATATATAAACATGCACTATTGAAAATAAAGGTTATATTTTCTGACCTTAGAGTGGTTGTAAAGGCACAAGGTTATTTACCTTCATGCATTCTATGCATGAAGGTAAAAACCTTCTGTGTGCAGCATTCTCCCCCCCCCTCCCAGCCCCCCTAATACTTACCTGAGCCCCATCTGGATCCAGCGATGTCCAAGAGAGCCTTGCTTCTCTGGGGACTCGCACTCTTGATTGGCTTTTGGCAGCAGCGGGAGCCACTGGCTCCTGCTGCCGTCAATCACAGCCAAAAAGGAGACAGAGGGAGCAGGGCTGAGCCACGGCTGTGTGTGAATGGACACACAGAGCAGCAGCTCAGCTGGGGTGCCCCATAGCAAGTGGCGTGCTGTGGGGGCACCTGTCCAGAGGGAGGGGCCAGGAGTGCCAATGTTTAGGACCCGAGAAGAGGAGGATTCAGGCTGCTCTGTGCAAAACCACTGCACAGAGCAGGTAAGTATAACATGTTTGTTATTTTTTCTTATTAATCCCTTCCTTACCGGGCACTTAAACCCCCCTCCTGCCCAGACCAATTTTTGGCTTTCAGCGCTGTCGCATTTTGAATGACAATTGCGCGGTCGTGCGACGTTGTACCCAAATAAAATTTGCGTCCTTTTTTTCCCCACAAATAGAGCTTTCTTTTGGTGGTATTTGATCACCTCTGCGTCATTTCTGATCGCCGCTATAAACAAAAAATGAGCGACAATTTTGCAAAAAAGAACAATATTTTTTACTTTTTGCTAAAGTACATATCCATTAAAAAAATATTCATCAGTTTAGGCCGATATATTCTACATATTTTTGGTAAAAAAAAAAAAAAAAAAAAAATCGCAATCGGCGTATATTGATTGGTTTGCGCAAAAGTTATCGCGTCTACAAACTGGGAATTGATTTATGGCGTTTTTATTATTATTATTTTTTTTTTTTACAAGTAATGGCGGCGCTCTGCGATTTTTATCGGGACTGAGATATTGCTGCAGAAATGTCGGACATTTTTTACACATTTTTGGGACCAATGACATTTATACAGCGATCAGAAATTTAAATATCCACTGATTACTGTGTAAATGTCATTGGCAGTGAAGGGGTTAACAAATGTTCCCTGGGTGTGTTCTAACTGTGGGGGGGCAGGGCTGGCCGGGACATAACAGATCTAACTGATCCCAGTGACAGGGATCAGTAGATCTGTCATGTCCCCTGTCACAGAACGGAGAACCGCCGTGTTTACAACGGCGGTTCCCCATTCTGAGGCTCCTAAAAGAGATAGGTGGGTCTCGGGCGGACCAACGGGCGCCGCCGCCGCCAGGGGGCGTGCCAGGAGCGTGCACAGTGGACGACGTCCCGGGCATTTCAGATCCGCGCTGGAGCCGTACTTCGGCAATAGCGCGGATCTGAAGTGGTTAAATAAAGAGCAAGACTTTAATATCACTTTAAAAACGCCCAACAAGCTTTATTGAGCCAAGCCATACAAGAGTCTCCGAGGCATGTAAGAAGGCTAATCTCCTTAGTGTTTATAGCTGCTAGATCTTATAAGTCTCCAACTATCACCTCTGAATTGGTTAAGGCTAAACTGTCCTGGATTATGATCAATGAGATACTCTGCCACCCTGAACGATAATTTAAATAGTTTGAGAAAATCTAGGATCCCTGGATCAATTATCTCTCAGGGAATGCCTAGCACCCCTACAAGACTCTTATGGCACTTAATGGAGCTATACAACTGCTCTTTACTATCTTTTTTCCTCCCTTTCCTTAGTAATTGATACACCTATTTTCAGTTGCCCAGTTAGACATCTTGTTAAGAGTCCGGAAGTGAAGGTATGCTCTGAGACCCATTTGAATAACTCCTTCATTGAAATGTTCTTGTGGATATAAAAGCTTTTAAGCAGTAAAACCAAAATGGGAAGTGCCCCTGGTCCCAAAATTTGCCCCATTTTGAACCCAGAGCGTTAATGCGGAGTTAGCGATGTTAGTGCGTTAATCTTCCCTACTGTGCTATTGTGTTCTGACAGGGGGGGCAGGGACAATTTCTGACCAGGTGTGCCCCAGCTTAAGGGAATGGGGAAAGTTCATTGTCTTAACCATGTCCTATTACTGAGATTTTGTATAGTTGAAAACCTAGCTTGACATTTGTAAATTATTATATTCCTTTGAACGAACCACTGTGTTGATTCTGTAGGAGTTTGTAATTGAAATATACAGAAAACAAATTGACTCAATTCTATTATCTACATAGGACCTATTTCACCCCCTCGCGTCTCTATAAAATGGGCAGACGGAAATCACCTAACTGCCAATGCTGTCAACATTCAGAGGGAAATTTTTTTCATATGGTGTGGCAGTGTCCTGAAGTGGGGAAGTTCTGGAAAACAGTCCTGGGTTTTATGGAGGACAAACTAGCCTTGCCCAATATATATTCCCCTGCCCGGTGCCTTCTGGGAGAAATGGGGGAGGAGGAGATGAGCAACTCCAGGAAAAGCTTACTGAGGATACTGTTTTGCTATGCCAAAAAGGCCATAGCGATTAAATGGAAGGATCCGGAGCCACCCTCAATCCAACTTTGGATAGAACTGGTCAACAGGGCACTTCCATTATTTAAGCTCACGTACATGTCTAGGGGTTGCCCCAAGAAATTTGGGAAAATATGGTCAGGGTGGATGGACTCAGGGGACATTGAGGTATAAGGTGCAGGTGGGCCCCCAACCCATTACTCTTCAAGTCTGAAGTGGGTGTGATACTTACAAAAAGGTGGACGAATCAAACTAATAGTACAAAGTTCAGAGGAGGGAAGAACTGCCTCCTTATAATTAGGATAGGAGTGGTGGTGGCTGTGACAGCAATATACATTTTCCGGTGCTTTTTTTCTTTTTGTTTTCTTTTGTTTGTTGTTTGTTTCATGTTCACAGATGATTGATATCAGTGAGGGGGTGCATTGGAACCTACTCCTTATTTTAAAGGAAAAAATAAGTTGGAGAAAAGAAACAAAAAGTATGTGTATCTATGGTCATACAAATATTATACTGTCGGTAACGAGATGTTGGATGAAGATGTCCGCATATACATATCTAATGTATTTCTAATGTCTGTGACCTCGTAACCTGCTGTATTGTTGTTTTTCTTATGTATGTTGGTAAAACTCAATAAAATTTACCTTTGAAAAAGAAATATACAGAAAAATAATAACTATTGGAAAAGAAAATGAATGTTAAAAAAAAGAAAAAAAAAAAAAGTTAGTGTCGGTGGTGGTG
>BLSH010380045.1:893533-904609 GCA_018402905.1 Glandirana rugosa
AAAAAAAAAAAAAAAAAAAAAAAAAAAAAAAAATAAAGAAATTGTAAGTAAAAGAAAAGGTTATCAATAATAAAAAAAAAAAAAAAAAAAAAAAAAAAAAAAAAAAAAAGAAGTTTGCCAGATTGCTAAAGTTCTGTCAACTCCAGATCTCTGACCAGCAATTCCCACAAACCAATCTTCTGCGTCGGCTGGCAAGTACTACCACAATGAGCCATTGGTTGGAACACAGCTTGCTATTACTCTATTAACTGCTTAACGGCGACAGTCTGGCTTCATATCGTGAACCACCGTCACCTGACTTTGCGTGCTATGTGCACGCTGTGAAGCAGGGGAGCCAATAAGCGGTGGGGGCGGACTCGATATCTGCCGGCCACCCGCGATCGCTCTCCAGCAGTGGCAGAATGGGGATCCATGTATGTAAACACACGGATCTCCGTTCTGACAGGGCAGAGGAGAGTGATCTTCTGTTCCCTGTATATGGGAGCAGCGATCACTCTTCTCCCCCACTCATCCCAGCCCCCATACACAGTTAGTAACACATCCCAGGGAACACACTTAACCCTTAGATCGCCCCCTAGTGTTAACCCCTTCCCTGCCTGTGACATTTACACAGTAATCAGTGCATTTTCATAGCACTGATCGCAGTATAATTGTCAATGGTCCCGAAAAAGTGTCCGACACAATATTGCAGTACCGCTAAAAAGCGCTCATCACCACCATTACTAGTAAGAAAAATAAAAAACGCCATAAATTAATTCTCATTGTTTGTAAACGTGGCAACTTTTGCGCAAACCAATCAATATACGCCGATTGCGATTTTTTTTTTTTTACCAAAAATATGAGGAAGAATATACATCGGCCTAAACTGATGAGTAAATTCGTTTTTTATATATATTTTTGTTGGTAAATGTATTATAGCAAAAAGTAAGAAATATTGTTTTTTAATTGTCGCTCTTTTTTTGTCTATAGCGGTGATCAGAAGTGATGTAGAGGTGATCAAATACCACTAAAAGAAAGCTCTATTTGTGGGGAAAAAAGGACGTCAATTTAGTTTGGGTACAACGTCGCACGACTGCACAATTGTCAGTTAAAGCGACGCAGTGCCAAATCTCAAAAAGTGCTCAGGTCATTAAGGGGAAAAATCTTCCGGGGCTGAAGTGGTTAAAGAACTATAAAATAAAGGCACTGGACAACATATTAATGTGATAATTAACTAGTAAAAAATAAAAAATAAAAACTGTTACAAGCCAAGCTTATACAATATTGTGATAGTACACATACTAGCACAGCAGGACTCTCTTTTTAAAGAGGAACTCCAGGCAGATATAGAAAACCACCACTTAATGTCGTCATGCATTAAAAAAATGCATGCAACACATCTATTAGGTCCCCGTATTGGTCTCGATAACCGCCTCCTAAAATCTCCTGCACAGTAACCCTAATGCATGGCTAGGGAGGCACCAGCACTATTAACTAGTAAGGCTTTATGGCACTGCACAATGCTATCCAGCCTACGTTAAAGGATTCCTAACAGAAGGAAAGTGCAGAATGGTGATCTAATTAGCGTACGGCTGCTCAGTCATTGCCAAATCATAGGGTTTCCCAGGTCCTAGACCAGGGGTCCTTAAACTATGGCCCTCCAGTTGTTCAGGAACTACAATTCCCATCATGCCTACTCATGTCTGTGAATTTCAGAGTTTTACAATGCCTCATGGGATGTGTAGTTCAGCAACAGCTGGAGGGCCGTAGTTTGAGGATCCCTGTCCTAGACCATGGTGTATTGCTTAACTGCAGTGACACCTGTAGAGAGATTTCAGAACGTTCAGTTTAACAGACGGTTCAACAGAAAAATGTTTTTGTAAAACAGATTGAATACATTATATTTAAATCATTTCATTCACCGGCTTTCCAGCATTACATTTGGAAAGGTCAAGTTCTCCTTTTGAAAAAAAATAAATAAACAAATGCACTTTTTTTTGCAGGTAAAATAAATTGTGCATTTATTTTTTTTTCGAAGGAGTCAGCATAATTTTGCACCCGCAATCTGAGACTTCTGCAGACCCTCAGGACAGCTGTCTACATCGTGTGTGCAGGCAGTTAACCGGGAGCAGGAAGAATCCATGAACAACCAGAGCACTCACCAGCACCCTTGTAGTTCATTTAGAACCAAAAGCCATCAGCCACAATGACTGAAGGTACTTTTAGTCTATCCATTCACAGTAAACTGTGAATGAATGACGCGGCCATGTGGGTGGAGTCCTGCACGGCCACGCGGTTTTCAAACTGTGACAGCCGATGCAGCGTGCAAACGCTGGAACCCTAACAAGTAGGCGGAACATACAACACGTTCCAAAGGTGATCTTATTCTTAAAGTTAAAACTGCTGATCCTTCTTGTAACAAAAATTTCCATTCAAGCTCCTAATTACCATCCAAACCTAAACAATTTTAGCATAGCTGAAAAAGCTTTGAAGCAAACATTACCTGCCCAAGAATGGCAGCAATCAGAGATGTTTTTCCACTGCCCACACTGCCACATACTCCAACTAGCTTTCCCTAGAAGGCCAAAATAAGACATTGTAAGCATATTAGTTTGGTTTGTTTCCTCACAACGGAATACAAGAGTTCAAAACTGTCTTACAAGAAAAACATTTGTTACATAGTGACTACATTTAGAACTAGAACATAAATTAATACACATTTGGTTTTCATGGCCAAAGTACAAAGTGTCGCTCACCTTCTCTATTTCCAGATCAATGTTGTACAAGGCCCTCTGTAGCCTTACGTTTGTTAGCTGGATATCTCTGCCTTCCTCATCTGGGCTGCCTTGTTCATCGCTATCCACCAAGAGATGTCCTTTCTGCTCTGCCAAAACTGCTTGTGGCCCCTCTTTCTGCAAGTTGTCCTTCTCTTTCTTGCTCTTAGGCCCCTTCTTGTCTTTTTTCAGTTTAGGGGTAGCCTTCGGAGAGCATTGTGTACTGGCATGAGAAGAGTCCCATGCCAAAGTGGCGTTTTTCAGCTCTATGGTGACGTTTGGGCAGGATGGCTTTTTCTTTACCATGTGAACCTCTTCCATTAGAAATAAACTCTGATAGGAGGTTGTGAGAGAGGTGTAAAGATGAGAGAGCTGGTCAGGTCTAGGTCACGCAGGAAGCAAAAACATCAGGCTATATAGTGGAAGGAAGCTGCTGCGGAGTAAAAGGTAGCTCATTAGAGTCAACTAAACTCAGACTTGCTAAGGGCCAGGGGTATTTGTAGTATTACTTCCCCCTCCTAGGATCCCAATCATTTAACTTGTTCTACGCTGCCATTTGGATAGCCTTGACTACTAGCTCATTTACGGTTGGCCTTAATATCAATATTAACAGACCAATTCTGAATGTCCAGTTTGTTCATTTTTAAAAATTCTCAAAAGCAACTTCTACAGGCTGATGTATGAATCTGATAATGCTGTAGCACACTAACCTAAACTTTCCTCATTTGTGCTATCATCGATAATTACCTCAACATTTTGTCTGCAATCATGTACAAGACACATGATTTCTGGGTAATCAAAAATATTCATAGTCTGCTCTTCAGTCATTTTATTTAAATAACTTCTGGAACTAAACCTAGGAGGACTAGGAACTTACAGGTCTATTAGATATGACCAGCACAGCACAGCCCAACCTGTCTTGATTTGCTAGAGCTGGAATAAATATACGACTTGCTGTTAGTATGTATATATTTTTTTATTTTATTAAGAGCTGGCATGCTCTAGTGGGCCTACATTACCTTCACAGCAGCCCATACGTCCCTTTGCCTGCGCCAAAGTTACTTTAACTGGCATGACATAACGCTAGGTATATAGACCTAAAGACTGGTTAAGCACAAGAAAGTAAGTTTTAAACAACATCTGCATTATCAAAGCCCATGTGTACGATTCGGAGCCAAGTGGCTCAACGATATGCAGCTAAACGAAAAAATAAATATAGAAATGAGTAAAATATTCTTATTTGCATGGACCAATGCTAATGTAAATAGAAAATGCCATGCCAATTAACCAAAAAACGCTAGAACTAAAAATTGTATAGTTTGCATATTGCAAATGTTTATACACTGCTTAGAACTTGATTTGGCATGCAGAGAGCACAGAGTATAAAGTCAGACTGTGGACCATTACTTACCTTAAACCGTTCCATTGACACAGAAGCCTCTGACAGAGACTTGACCGAAAATGGAGTCACCTTCAGAGCAAAGGTCATGGAATTAAAGACTGTAACAACTGTGAATGCCTGTGAGAACATAAAATAAAAAATTTAAAATAAGTGTACCTTTCACAAAAATAATATACATAAAATTTAGAGACATTCTTTAGTTCTTCATAACTAGAAAATGATTCATATTTAGTATTTACACATTTAAATATAACCACACTTTTCATAATCAGATGCCATTGTGTTATATCTGAATGTTTACATTCAAACATTCCACACTAAGGTAACTGTACTAGTAGGCAGGGTGGATAAAAATCAATGAAAGAAAAACAAAAAACAGATGTCTTGATTTATATAGTTTGATTTTTACCAAAATTATTTTAATAAAATGCTCTTGGAGTAAAAATCTAACCAAAGATAGTTTTCCATTTAGGGTGCATTAATAATTCAGTTTATTCAGCACGAAATTGAGCTTCGTTATGTAGCACGAGGCTGTATATTCTGAAATATTTACATTTTTGGTAAATTCATTCAATGAATCCAAGCTCTGCAAGCTGAAATAACATGCACTGCATTGATGCAGTCACACAATGTCACAGTAACCATAAGATAAAACATAGTTCAGGAATATTACTTTATCCCATTGTTTTGCAAATCTATGTACACTACAAACTGTATGAGTGAATCGGTTCCGAGATCACTGTTTTACTAACCCGACAGCTTATTATTCTAAATAGGAAACATTAATTTTGCTTGCAAATATGAAAGATTCCAACTTCCAGCAAGAAAAAGTCCTTACATTTAAAGAGCCCCCTGTCATTTCAGATGCATCATGGCAGCATCTGTTAGCGGGCATCCAATCACCTGCTGCCGCCATGTTCCTCACCTTGTTGTGTCACTGCCACATCACCAGCCGTCCCATTAAAGTGAATGGAATTGTCAGTGAGTCAACAGCAGGTCAGAGGAGGAGCCACTGTAGGACAGAGATGACAGTTGCTCTTTAAAAATTATGATTTAAACCAAGCCATTTTACTAGTGATTTGAATCATGATTTAAATCGACTTGATTTAAATCAAATCCACCCTGCTAGTAGGATAAATAGTTTGGCAGGTATTCTCATATACAAAGTTAAACCCACCTAGCTACATGTGTACAGATATAACTCTGCCGAGAATTCATAATGGACTCCAGACAGAACCTGACACATATAGCCTCTATCAGATCTTTTAATGAATTCTGCATCTTTCAGTTTTAGTGAACACTAAAATGTAAACTTTTTTTTTTTTTTTTTTTTACTGTAAGGCTATTTATAAAAGCTAAAAAGAGTGCCTTTAAAGAGCCTCAAAAATTCCCCCCAATTCACCCCAATGTGAAAGCCTGAGTGCTTTCACACTGGGGCTGTGCACTCACAGGATGTTACAAAAAGTCCTGCAAGCAGCATCTTTGGGGCGGTGAGGTGAGCGGTGTATAGATTGCTCCTCTACCGCCTCTGCCATTGAACTGAATGGCAAGCACTTCCGCAGTGGCTGCCCACCGCATCGGAAGCGTGGAGCGCTGGCACTTTTAACCCAGTTTTAACCGCTTGTGGGGGGTAAAAAAAACGATGCGCTCCTGACTGAAAAGCGATGCTGCAGCGCCAGAAGAACTCTGCTAAATCTAGCGGGGTTTTACCGTGACTGCAATGTGAAAGTAGCCTAAGACCAAGCAGACCTCCGGGGTACAGTACAGGATACAGACGGAATAGTCAAACACAATGGGTTACAGGCGTGTAGCTACAGTGGATTGGACACTGGCAAAGCTTTAGGACACACTCCCTGGGTGCCTCCCCTATAACCTTATCCCACTCAACGAGTCCTCGTTTTGTAGCAAGCCATGAAAAGTAACCTAAGGAATTGAAGGGAGGACGACCTGTGTTCTGTACTCTAAGATATGGAATTTACAGTTACATGAAAATTCTCAACTTAAATAGTACCATACAGCACACAGGTAGAGTATTCATACACCATGGGACATCTCCAACTAATAAGAAGGGTGAGCAGAAAGGAGGCAACTGTGCCATGTGGCAAACAAAAATGGGTCAGAAGGCCCAACCTAAGAGTGCTCCTGCAAGAACCATGTGGCCAAAAGCTGTATCAGCAGAAAATGTTGACGTTCACCTGGTAAAACTTTGAAAAGATGACCAGGTGGCGGCCTCCCACAATTAGGCTACTGAGGCTCAGTGCCAAAATGCCCAAGAAATTCCCACTGATGTAGTGCATGGAGCGCCCCTAAAGGCACAGGAAATTTTGCTTTCATAACGCAAGCACCTGCATTCAGATTGTGTATCCAGGATGCAACAGTGGACTTTTAAGCAGGGTCCCCAAAACTGGACAAACATGGAATCTAGCCGTATAATTGGAGCAGTATCCTTGAAGTATACTCTAATGGCTTTTACTACGTCGAAGTAATGTTGTGAGATTTACTTTGGATGCTTAGGGAGCAGGCATAGGATCATTGGACAATGTCCTCATTGAGGTGGAATCCTGCAACCACCTTCGGTAGAAAGGATTGCCTTAGGCATAAGACAACCTTGTCATTGTTAAGGAGAAAGGCTCTTTACAAGAAAAGCTGCCAGCTCAGAAATATGTCTGACAGATATGACGGTGCCCAAACAAAGCTACTTTGCAAACGAGATCCACCAGGGGAATTTAACAGATCGGTTCATTAGAGTATAAAAGGCCCTTTCAACTTAAGCCAGGCAGTGAGCCTGAGATAATCCACTTTCCAGTTGTCCACTCCTGGGATGTGGACCGCAGAGATCCCTGGACAGTGACTGTCAATGAGATAATCTGGCAACCAGACTCCTCATGTGCCCTTGATGGAAGACCTAGGCCATCGCCGTGGCATTGACTAATTGCACCATGATTGGGTGCCCCTTTAGAAGGGTAATTGCAGAGTCAAAGAGAATGCTCCAAACTATAAGTTGTTAATGGGGAACTTGGTTTCTCCCAGTGACCAATATTCCTTGGACTGTTAGGGATGGGAGCACTCCTCCCCAGCCTGACAGACTTGCGTCTGTTGCGAAAACATAGCAATAGTACGGAAGGAAGGGCTTACCCAGTGTTAGGGCTGGGGCGGTGAAGCACCCAGAAAGGGAATCCCTTCCGTGGTTGGACAGGAGCATGGGTGAAACAGGAGAAGGAGCCTGTTTTTCCCAGGTCGACAAGATGTTAGTTGGAGAGAAATGGAATTAGGCAAATGGCACTGCCTCAAAGGAGGCTACCATTAATTAGGCCTAGAACTCTCATGGAGAATGCCATTCTGAAAGGTCTCTCAGATGTCTATCAACCACTTGCTCCTAGAGAAAATAGGATTTTTTGACTTACCGTAAAATCCTTTTCTCTGAGTTCATTGACAGACGCAGCCTCTTATACTTGACATGTGGGGTTTATGCACCTTTTATCAGGAGTAGACTAGGCAGAACAAAGTTCAGAAAAGCAAAGCTAGCCCCTCCCAGGGGGCCGTCCTCACTCAGAATATAACCCCTCAGCCCTGCACAGCATATCAGTTTTTTTCTGCCTAGTGCAAGGAGTTAGACCTGGTTCCCTGCTGGGATCTGCGGTTCTCCAATTTTTTCTGTTTTCTTTTTGCTTAAGCTCTCTGGTGAAGACTGCAATCAAGTAGCTGGCTGGGGGATATGCGGATATCTCGAATCCTGACATCTCCCCAGCACAGCCGACGGATGCGAGCCACTCTTAGCTGTAGCGGGGTCCGCCGCATTGTGCCCGTTCCGTGCGGGGGGCCGGTGGGTTAAATGTCCCACCTGCGACCGAGTGACCGGGCCGCAGCTCGTGTCCAGGGGTCGCATGGCCGGCAGCATCCCTCCCCACCTGAGGGGAGGAAGGTCTGCTCCGGGTGGCTACCCGCTACGCCCGTCTAGAAGGGTGAGTGACACCCCCTCCCCCCCCCCCTAGGGTGCGGAGGGGGCGGCTAGCGGTGCCCGTTCCGGTTGGGGGGGGGGGGGGGGAATAGGTGACTCGAGTGTCCCCTGTCCTTTCGTCTGAACAAGGCGACAACCATCCCCATGGAAGGGTCGCCGTCTTTTAAAGACCCGGCCGATAGGCGGACGGAGGTGGTGTCCAAGGCATTGTTCTTGGTGGCGGGGGTGGCCATGAGGCCAGCTCTGGCGTCGGCCATGGTGGCGGAGTCCCTCACGGAATGTGTGACGGAGTTGCACAATGATTTGGGCTGCGGGTACTCACCAGAGTCGCTGCAGCGAGCAGACCAGCTGGTGCAGGGTCTTCGTTACCTGTGTGACGCAGCGTTGGACCTAGTCCCCATGCTGTCAAAAATGTCTGTTTGAGGTCATTATTAGACGGCTGCTGTGGCTGTGGCGCTGGTCAGGTGACCACGCATCTGAGAAGGGCCTCACAGACCTGCCTTTTCAGGGTGGTCGGCTTTTTGGTGCTCAGCTGGATGAAATCATTAAGGATTTCACGGGAGGGAAGAGTACTTTCCTTCCGGAGCCCAAGCGGCGAGAGCATCGCCGTAGACAGGGGCCTTCGTCCTCTGGCCAGAAGCGTTTTTTTTCCGTGTGCCTGGTTCGGCGGGCAAGGGCTCTCGGCCGGTAAGGCTGTCTCTGGGACCTCTTATGACACGTACTAGGGCGTCCACACAAAAAAGCAGAGAAGGCAGCAAAGGCTGTAATTGCACAATCCTGAAATATAGGGTCAAGTAGGTCGTTTGTTGTCTTAGTCCAGTTAGCTGCAGTCTGAAATTGCAGCAAAAACTGATTGCAGGGCTGGGCCTGCAAGTTTAACCACTTCCGTACTGACTGACGTCATATGACATCCTTAGGTTTGAGTGGCGATATCTGAATTGGTGACTGCAGCTGCAGGCACCATTCAGATACAGTTTTTTTCTCCTGGCGATTTTGAACACGGCAGGGTGGAAATGACGTCAGAAGTCACGTCCGCCCAACGGTCTTAAAGTGGCCCATTTTTTTTCTTTTTGACCCCAGATCTCATATTTAAGAGGACCTATCATGCTTTTTTCTATTACAAGGAATGTTTACATTTCTTGCAATAGGAATAAAAGTGATCAATTTTTTTTAAAGAACAGTGTAAAAATAAAAAGCACAATAATTAAAAAAAAAATAAAAAAATTTAAAAGCACCCCGTCCCCGCGAGCAGAAGCGAATGCATACGAAGTCCCGCCCACAAATGAAAATGGTGTTCAAACCACACATGTGAGGTATCGCCGCGATCGTTGGAGCGAGAGCAATAATTTTAGCGCTAGACCTCCTCTAACTCAAAACTGCTAACCTGTAGAATTTTTTTTAAACGTCGCCAAAGGAGGTTTTTAAGTTGCAAAGTTTGTCTCCATTCCGCAAGCGGACACAATTTTGAAGCATGACATGCTGGGAATCATTTTACTCGGCGTAACATTATCTTTCACAATATGGAAAAAAATTGGCCTAACTTTACGGTTTTCTTATTTTTTAACTAAAAAAAACTTGGAAGACCGCTGAGCAAATTCGGTGTGACATAAAAGTTTTGCAATGACCGCCATTTTATTCTCTAGGGTGTTAGAAAAATATATATATAATGTTTGGGGGTTCTAAGTAATTTTATAGCAAAAAAAAAAAAAAAAATTGTTTTAACTCGTAAACACCAAACCCAAAAAACAGGCTTGGTCTTAAAGTGGTTAAAGAGCATTTAGGAGTGTCTAAAATGTTCTATCCTAACAATCTATGAATGAAGGAATAAGTACAGTGAGAAGTATGTTTAGGACATAGGATTCCCTAATCCTGCCCCTAACAGGAATAGCACACTTCTTTGTTGATTTTCTATCTAGTGTAAAAACAGTTTGCAGAGTTTAAGAGGGAGGGGGTGAACAGCCTTTCAAGAATAACCTAATCGTCATAGATTGCTCATTCTATCTGTTCATGAACAGGAAAAGTTTTTCAAGCTTTTGAAGGTCTCTGTTCCCAAGGGGGCATGAAGAGAGTCAGACAGCACAATGAAAACACTTTGGGAGACAAAGGCAATGAGATTTTCAACAATTTTCAAGATTAGCAAGCATGTTGCATAAAGCTCCCTCTTCAATATGGTGATGATCTGGGTAAGAATAATCTTCCACAGCTTCCACCAATACAGCTTCATTATCCTCTTCATTCTCTTCTAGGTCTGCTTTAACTAGGAGCAACATATCAGGAGCCAACTCTAGCTAAGAAATGGGAGTAGAACAGGCATGGTGTTCATGAGCCCTGGGAGATGGCTGTATTAAAGCGGAGTTCCACCCAAAAGTGGGACTTCCGCTGGTTGGATTCCTCCCCCCCCTCAGGTGTCACATTTCAGGGAGCTCTGGCCGGCAGCCACGGTCGCTGACGTCAGCAGCCCGGCTCCCTCCTCCCTGCTCGCTCTGCTTCTGGCCACTTTGTAGTGCCACCTTACAGCTGTAAGTTGCTTGGGGTATGTCTCTATCAGTTTTGCACATTGAGAGACTGAAATTTTTGCCCATTCCTCCTTGCAAAACAGCTTGAGCTCAGTGAGGTTGGATGGAGAGCGTTTGTGAAGGTTGGAGTGACTCGAGTTCGACAAAACGTTCCTCCTTACCCGTTTTTAAAGTCAGAGAGTTACACGTTTTGACTATCTCTGTATGGGGTTCGTTGAATGTCGACATTCCACCGTGATGTTTCACCGGTCTTCGTCTCGCTCGTCCCTCCTCCCTCGGCCCGACGACTGCAGTCGCTGGCACCGACGGCCGGTCTCGAGGGACTTTACACTGTGGACTCCCCCCCCTCCTTAGGTTGGTCGCCTTCAGGGTGAAAACCCACCTTGAGGCGAAATTATGTCGGTAGAGGGTCCCGAGTACTTGTGGTACGGACAAGATGAGGGTAAA
>BLSH010380045.1:905013-936670 GCA_018402905.1 Glandirana rugosa
GACCGGCAGGGAGATTTGAAAGTCCTCCCACCTCAGCTGTAAATCTCTGCAGTTCATCCAGAGTGATCATGGGCCTCTTGGCTGCATCTCTGATCAGTCTCCTCCTTGTATGAGCTGAAAGTTTAGAGGGACGGCCAGGTCTTGGTAGATTTGCAGTGGTCTGATACTCCTTCCATTTTAATATTATCGCTTGCACAGTGCTCCTTGGGATGTTTAAAGCTTGGGAAATCTTTTTGTATCCAAATCCGGCTTTAAACTTCTCCACAACAGTATCTCGGACCTGCCTGGTGTGTTCCTTGTTCTTCATGATGCTCTCTGCGCTTTAAACGGACCTCTGAGACTATCACAGTGCAGGTGCATTTATACGGAGACTTGATTACACACAGGTGGATTCTATTTATCATCATTAGTCATTGAGGTCAACATTGGATCATTCAGAGACCCTCACTGAACTTCTGGAGAGAGTTTGATGCACTGAAAGTAAAGGGGCTGAATAATTTTGCACGCCCAATTTTTCAGTTTTTTATTTGTTAAAAAAGTTTGAAATATCCAATAAATTTCGTTCCACTTCATGATTGTGTCCCACTTGTTGATTCTTCACAAAAAATTACAGTTTTATATCTTTATGTTTGAAGCCTGTAATGTGGCAAAAGGTCGCAAAGTTCAAGGGGGCCGAATACTTTCGCAAGGTACTTTATGGAACAGGGAGAAAAATATAGGGTACCCAGAAAGAGTATGTGGTATCCTATTTGTACACCCGTCCTGTAACAAATCCTCAAGGCGAAAGGAAGGGCCCTATCCAGAAGGGGTGGTAGAGTGTGCAACCAGTGGTGTGTTGAATTTTAGCACCAAGTTTGAGAAAATTGAGTACTGTCCGTGATAGTTTTATTTGCACTAACATAAAATTTTTCAGGACAAGCTTTCGGGTTATCTCCCCTTCTTCAAGGTCCAAGCAGTACTGAATAAAAACTGTTTTTATACGGCTACAATCACTTCAAGCACCAAGTTTGAAATGTTTACATAGCGAGGTAAAAACATCCAGATATAGCCCTGTTTTTACAGTAACTGTCACAGTGATACCTTGTCTTACCTGTCCACGATGCTAGACTGTGTATAAAGTACAGGCTTCACCCATCATGGTGGAGATACCTTTGAAGAGGTCTTCAGGGACTGGGTTCCATAGCAATGGAGCACAGCCCTGGATCTATACAGCACCCTTAGCATTTTGCAGCACAAAATGCTAAGCTGACCACCCATGCAAGATCCAGTGCCCAAAGTAAGACAGCCTCCCCACAGCATGGAGACTGGGCACAGCTCCCAAGGCTTTCCTGAGGTTGTGCCAATCCAAATACACTGCTTGTAATTCTACTGTATACTAGCGTTATCAGACAGTGAGAGCTTGAATTTGAAGATAAAATAAAAAAGAAAAATAATAAACTAGTTAAGCGAAGTGTGATTTTCTCCATGAAGGAGAAAAAGTCCATCACCTCAAGACACTAGCACAAAACAAAGGACTCACTGAGTAGGTTAAGATTATAGGGATGGTGCCCGGGACAGCATGCTGTCTAAAGCTTTGCCAATGTCCAATCACCTGAAGGCACATGTCCATTGTGTCCTATACGATTAAGATAAAACTGTCTTATAAAAGAATACATTCAACCTAGTTCTTTTCTTGAACGAAAAGGAGATGTATAGGAATAAAAGAGAAAAAGCTTCAGCAAAAGAAGGCAAAGTACTCCTCACATCTGAGTCACCATCAGAGCTCTCCTTACATCTAAATAAAGGGTGGGAGTGAATTTCCTCTTTAACCTTTCTAGCGGTAATCCAGAGTGTGGCTCAGGGTTAATTTTCAGTACCAAAAGCAGTAACCCGAGCCACACTCGGGAGCACACTGTAGTGTCCCCGCTGTGTCCTCCAGCGGATGCCGGTGTTCCTTTCAGATAAGGCAACCCGTCATATCTTGTAAAGGAAGTGACGTTCCATCGCCGCCATCTTGCTATACCCCACACCCGTCAACATTACAGATACAGTAAGAAGTGGACATCTTACTACACCCACTGTAGATTTGCATTTCCCATTTATTTATAACAATAAACTGAGCTTGTATAATAAAATACTGTATTTAGAAATCCATTATACTCTTTTGATGTTGGATTGTAAAAGCAGCGGCAAGCCTGCTGATCGCACAGGTTTGCTGATCTGACAGCACACCTCTGCTTTTACAATTCAATATCAAAACAGACTGATGGATTTGGAAATACTGTATGTTACTATATAGGCTCCATTTACTGTAAAAAGTGAAAGGCAAAACTCCGGTGGGTGTAAAAAGATGTCCGTGTGGGTTGTAGCAAGATATGACAGGTCACCTAATCTGACGGAACACCAGCATCAGAATTGAGCGATAGCGATTCATTTGTATAAATTTCAGTGTTTTTGGATTACATTATTGAATTTATTAAATTTATATTTTTTATGATTTTGTGTTTCAAACTTCATCATACCGGGGATGTCTACTAGACTCTTGTTTGGATATATTTAAGTGAGTTATTCCTAAAAATGACAGCCCTACAATATAAAACAACAAATTTCCATGCAAAACAATATACCTCTTTGACAATCAAAATATTGATATAATCAGACCGCCAGGGAGGTTAAAGTGCTCTATTTGGATTCACGACCTCATGTTTCATTTGGGAGATTTATAACCGTTATTTGCATTTATCCTATAGTACCAACCATTAACACCCTGTCAAGCTGCGCGTACCCATTTTTAAAATCACTTGCTGTCCCATAGGCCATTCATAAACAGTCTGGTCTTCAAGTGGTTAAAACAAGCTCACAGCCGCAGCAGAAATCTTTTTCAGATGACACCCAGCTTTCATTTAGAATGTATCAGAATTTACATTACTGTGAACGGTATGATTAGTTTAGTAGTACTACAGCAGTAGTATATATTCCTTGCTTGCTGGGGCAAGGGAAACAAATGTCCACTTGACCATTATTTTCCCCCGTTATAAGGGGTTGATTAAACAATTGTGTAGCACTATGATTAGTAACAGATCAGCTTTTGTTTTGTAAAATTTAAAATATTTTTTTTAACCTTTAAGTGGACCTATATTCTCTAGATGCACTAGGCATAGTTGCCCTTTCATTCCTCAGCAAACTAAAGAGGCAACCAAAAAAAAAAAAAATTTTTTTGTTTACCAATTTTTTTTTTCTCAGTCCAGCCCACAGCTTAGCCACCTTTCTCCCTTGGCGGGAAAGAGGTCTTCTCTGCGCTGAACCCTAATGGGATACGCACATCACATACCCCTGGATCCTTCAAGTATCATACAGCAGCCTGAGGAGTGTGGACTTGGCATTGCATCAGGGAGCCAGTCTTAATTAAACATAGCAGGATTATGCTGGCTATGCAGGATGTTAGAGTATATGAATTGTGTACAACACCAGTTAAAAAGTATTAGGGAAAAACATTTAATGTGTGTCTGAAAAGATACAAAATTGCCTTAGACACAAAGTGGTTAAGGGTTTCCACCCTTGGGTATCAACAGCGCAGGCTAGGGAAAGCCAGAAAAACATGGGTTCTGCCTGCTCTTGATAATCCTGCTTCTAGCTTAGTTCTTAGGCTTCATGCACACAGGACTTTAAAAAAACAGCCAAAAACGTCAGTAGCTTATCAGGCATGTTTTCAGCTTTTACCAGCGTTATATTACCGCCCTTTTTTTTGCGTTTTTAAAGGGCCAGCGTTTTTTTTTTCCAATTGGTCCAAAACGTCCAGAAACTTTGGGGATTGACGTTTTTAAGCATTTTTGGAAGTTTTTACAGCTGAAAACAGTCCAAAAAAACCCCTCAGCTCTTGGGGTTTTTTTACAGCTCAAAAACGTCACTACTAAAAACAGCTGATAACAGCCTGTGTGTGCATGAACACATAGGATAACATGGAGGGTTTATTGACTGTAGAAAAAAAAAAAAAAAAAAACGTCTGCAGCCGAAAACAGCTCCTAAAACAGTCAAAAAACTTCCTCTGTGCATGAAGCCTTACTCTGGGTAATCAAGCAATCTTGCTGTGTACGTAAATAAGGCTTTAGTATTTGTTTACAGATTAAAGATCTTTTTAAGAGTTGTATTTTTGCTAAGATTTGCATTTACCTGGGCAGCAGTAAGATCATATCCAAGCATCATATGCACAGAAAAGGTCACCACACTGGCAATGACAACCACAATTGGCGCTATTCCTACAGTGATACTTTGAAAATATCCACCTCTCTCAAGAATTCTCCTCTCAGTTTCTCGGATTTCTACAATAAAGCAAATGTTATTATTCAAAATCCAGTAGCAGACAACAAGGTTACATTACGACTAATCATGATGTTGTAAAAATGTTTATTGCAACAACGCCAAGTGCCAAACTTGCAGGTTATTTACCATTCACAAAGATCATAGTACTCCGACAATGCCGACAAAGTACTTTCTATTCAAAGCATCATTTGGGGTCAGCATCTGCTTGCTGGATCAAAATGCTGACTCTGAAATTATAAAATAATGTAAATACTGGTGTTTGTGCAGTATCTGGCTTATGCTCACAAATGTCAGGCACACACCAGCATCCTGCTGCCGCCTCTCATCTTAAGACTTGCTACAAAGGGGACTGAGGAAATGCTCACATTATGAGCTCATTCACACGGGTATATGTGCAATTTCAGCAAAAAAAGGTTCTTGCTGGCAGATCTAGCCGAAGGGCTTCTGAAAAATACACATCTAAAAGCACTCACATTTAAATGCGTACAATTCTTTTAAAAGTCTAAGTTCACATTTAAAAAATAAAATGCACATTTTTGCAGGTAAAAAAAACGTGCATTTATATCAGTAGATCCGGGTGCAATGTCATGCTCCTGCACAGTTTTCCTCTAATTTTGTGTCCGTAATCCTGTATGGGCTATTACAAAGCTGGGGCTGCTGTCGGGCCATGGCCGCAGATCTTCGGAGGAACGTCATCTCCCAATTAACGTTATGGAGCTCCGTGCCATCAGGTTCTGCCTCTCCCATTGGACGAGGCGATTGCACGGGCGCCCTGTCAGGATTCAATCGGACAATGCCACGGCCGTGGTGCATGTGAACCATCAAGGCGGGACGAGAAGTTAGGCGGCGGCGACGGAAGTGTCCCACATTCTGCGGTGGGCCAAACTTCACATGCCGGCGATCTCGGCCGTTCACAATCCGGGCGTAGAAAACTGGCAAGCAGACTACCTCAGCAGGCAGGCGCTGTATCAGGGAGAGCGGTCTCTACACGCGGACATCTTCCGTCAGATGGGTGGGGCACGCCAGACGTGGATCTGCTAGCGTCTCGCATCAATTGGAAGGTACAGACCTTCGTGAGCAGCACGAGAGATCCTTTGGTGGACACGACAGATGCTCTGGTGGCGCCGTGGGCTCGGTATCGGCTCATTTTATGCATTTCCCCCTCTCAAGCTTCGCTTGCGTTTGTTGCGCAGAATAGAGGCGGAGGGGATACCAGTCGTTCTGGTCGCTCCAGACTGGCCAAGGCATCTCTGGTACGCCGACGTGGTCCGGATGGTTGTAGACACCCCCTGGCGACTCCCGCTGCGCGAGGACCTACTGTCCCAGAGGCTCATTTTGCATCCTGCTTTACTCTCTCTGGCTTTAACGGCCTGGCTATTGAATGCCAGGTGTTGAGGGACAGGGGGTGTATCGGCTTCGGTGATCTCTCCTATACTTAAAGCACGCAAGGCCACTTACATCTCCTGGTGTGCGGATGGGGGGGTGGAATCCCCGTTCCTTCTCGGTTTCTAGAGTTTCTGCAGAGTGGGCTCGATCAGAAGCTGGCGTTGAGCATGATCAGATCTCATCTCTGGCGATCTTTTTTAAGCACCCATTGGCCACTCATTCCTTGATCCGTACTTTTGTCCAGGGGGTTCGGCATGTCACTTCCCTGGTACGTTCGCTTTTGGCACCATGGGACCTTAATCTGGTCCTCTCGGTGCTTCAGAAGCCGCCGTTTGAGAATATCAGGGAAATCCCGTTGCTTAAGCTCTCGCAAACAGTGGCCTTTTTAGTGGCTATCACGTCCGCCTGTCGGGTGTCCGAGTTGGCGGCTTTTCTTGTAGGTTTCCGTATTTGGTCCTACACAGGGATAAGGTGGTCTTGCACCCGCCACCTTCCTTTCTCCTGAAGGTGGTGTCGTCTTTTCACATCAATGAGGACATTCCTTGTGCCTGCGACCATCTCATCCTAAGGAGGTTGCTCTGCACTCGTTGGATGATGTTCGGGCTCTTCAGGTGTACCTGGTGGCCTCCTTTTGGAGGTAGGAGTCGCTGTTTATTGTGGTGGATGGTCCGCGCAAGGGCCTGGCGGCCTCCTCTGCTACTTTATCTCGTTGGATTAGGCAATGTGTGATACGTGCCTATGTTGTAAGGGGTCTAGAACCCCCCCTTTTCAGTCACGGCTCACTCTACCAGGGTGATTAGCACCTCTGCAAACCTGGGACGAGAACAATAACTCCCTGGGAAAGGAGGCCCTGCACCGCCCCAAGTAAGGCCTGCAGTCGGACCGGGGGGAGATGCAGATTTGAGGCCAAGAACCTGTCTGGAGGGCAGGAATGAAATTCTATTTTGTACCCTGACCAAATTAACTTGTGTGCCTGGCAGTCGGAAATTCGGGAAGTCCACCGGTCCGCAAACAAACGGAAAAAAAAACGGGTGGGGGCAACCCTTCATGCTGAGGACTTGTCCTCGGGCTTGTCACGTCGAGCGGGGTGAATGAAAAAGCCTCTTATGGGCAGAAAAGGAGGGGCCCTGCCTACGGCAGGGCTCCTTGCCTCTCTTGGTCTCTGGGAGAAAGGTGCTCTTCCCTCTTCCCACTGGTGACATCCTTGATAATCTTATCTAGGGTAGCTTCAAAGAGCCGCCCATCCTGGAAGGGCAAGTCCGCCAAGGCCTTCTTCGATGTTTGTTCCACCGACCAGCATTTCAGCCAGAGCAGAGCAAACGCCAGATAACCATGGAAGACACAAACAGTTTGGAGAGCAAGGGAGCCGTATCCAAAGCTGTGTCGCACACATACTTGAGCCCCTGAAAGAGCTGGTCAGCCCATTCCGTGAGTGTTTGCGACACCAGAGCAGTGGCCAACACTGGTCGCAGAGCCGAGCCTGCCAGAATGAATATGTCATGAGTAACTGCCTCTGCCTTTCTATCAGCCACGCCCTTGAAAGAGTCGACGGGGGTTTTGACGCCCATTTTTTCAGTAGACTGTCCTCGAAAGGATAGCGCACCGAAAACCGTCTCGGGACAGGGAAAGAGCTCTGAGGCCGTTCCCATTGCCTGCAATTAAACTTATCAAAATAAGGCAAGTAAGGGAAAACCGGCTTATGAGACCCGAAAAGGTCATCTCTGGCGATGCACCGTCTGCATCTTCCAGCTTCAGAGTATTGCGTACCATGGTAATCAGGGTGCACGCTAGCGCCTTCTCGTGCACAGCAACCATCGTCGAAGATTCCTCCTCGCTATCCGGGACCTCGCCATCAGAAAGCTCAAGGGGGGTCCCTGCCGTCATGGCGGGGCCCCCCTCAGGGTCAGAGTCCTCCCCCGAGGAAGAAGGGGGTAGGGGCCTCTTCTTACCCGCCTTACGCCCACACACCACCTCTACCTGGGAGACGAAGGACTCCAGGACCGCCAACAGAGCGTCAAGGGGAACTGCAGCCCCAGAGGCGCTGGCTGCCACTGTGGAGGGATCTGGTGGAGAGGCACCCACATCAGATGCCATAGCGCAGTCCACCCTGGCAAGACACCAACCGGGACAGAGGCCTAGGTACCAGGGCACCCCCCCTTACGCCCAGAGAGCTGCACAGGCTAGGAGAGTAACCCCCAGGAGGACTCACCACCTGCCGGCCCCACGATCGGAAAGGAAAGGGGGTGCTGTGCCTGATGTTGCCTAATGCTGCCGCGTGCCTGTCCGCTCTTGCAGTCGTGCTGCTGTGTCCCCACGAGGAGACCGGTGCCAGACTCAGCTCTCAGAAGTAACCCCTCCCCTACACACACACACACACACACACACACACACGGCCCTGTAAGGCTACTGGAAGATGGCCGCCGATTGCACCTCCCCAGGCAGGCTACAATAGCTGGCTGGACTAACGCAAAATGGCCGCGGATCACGGCTAGCGCAAAATTGCCCTCGATAGGGGAAGGAGCCAGAAGGGCCGGCGGGGAACCCACAAAGAGGAGGATCAGGGCTGTATTTAAGTATTAAAAAAAATTAAAAAAAGTATACTTAACTACATCGAAGACTACCTTACCCACAGCATGATAACCCTGCTAGCTGTTTTCAATGCAGAATAAAACAGCAGTATCATGCTATTACAGGTAGTGGAAACAATCGATCTGCTGGCAGAATCAACAAGTAATAACACTGGATCAGCATGAAGAATGTCAATTAGTGAGTTCCTATTAGTGTTTTTCAAATGCAGTCTGATTGTGAAATATATTCAACTTAGGTTTAACTATGGAAGTTTAACTATGAATAAAATCACATATGCTTCTGTCTGTCAGTAGTGGCAACACAGCGGTTTTTATTCTTTAGTCCTGCTCAAATTCAAACTTTTTTTTGGCTACACATTACTACAAATGCTTGCAAATATATAGATACATGCAAAATTTGTGAGAATATGACTCCGTGAGCACCAAGACTGAGAACGATTCACACTGGCAGTGTTAATTTATGATGAATCATCTAATGCTAATAAAATATGAACCATGAAGCTCTTCACATAGAAATTACTTACTCTGAACACTTTGGGAGATTGCTTTCACCCACGCATACATCTTTATAAACTTGATGTAATTTAGAATTTCATTCATTTTTTGAACACGCTCATCTGTGACAGACACACAATTCCGTCTAAAATATGCTGTAAGTCTGGACACAAACATCTGTAAAACAGAAACCAGTGAGTGTAAACATATTTAAAACTAAAAAAGGTAATATTTTGAATTATGATAAAGCTAAAGTTTATAAAAAAAAAAATCTTTACAGTATTAGTGACGTGACTTACCTGTACACAGGATATAGAGCAGGCTATAAATCATGACTGTCTGGGTTATGTGCTACCTATAGGTGATTGGACACTGACAGAGGTAGGAAAGTCCTCCCATGTAACCCCTTCCACACAGTAGCTTAGGTTTGCTGTAAGAAACGCATACCAACAATAAGGGATCTCTGTGCCCTATAACATACTACAAAAAATGGATTTTAAAGGCATGTACGGAAATCCAGCTTTCTTTATCGTACATTAGAGAACACAGAGCAGGCTATAAACCATGACTATCTGGGATGTCCCAAAGCAATGCAAATGAGGGAGGGAAACACCCCCGTCAGGCCAAAGTAAAAAATCTGCAGCCAAAATCAGTACCCTCAGATGTCCCTATATCTGCCTGGTAAAAACCTAGAAAAGATAACAAAAAAAGCAGGATGCAGCCTTACCGACCTCAGCCACTGAAGTCTGATGACATACATAAAGCGCAGTGTAAACTGTTGGCGCTATATAAATCCTGTATAATAATAATAATAATAATAATGCCCAGGAGGCATCAATACTCTTGGTAGAAAGCAGCCACTGGAAATCCCAAACTATAGGCTTGAAAAAACAAAAAACAGACTACCTGAGTACAATAGTCATGTTCAAATTATGTCAATATCCCAAATAATCTCTAAAAGATGCAGTGGGTCAGATGTAAAAATAAATAAAAACACACAGCCAAAAAATGACAGCTTAGGCTGAGGAATATTTTGCCATGGTGGAATACCAGAAAACGTTCCTTGCAAGAAATAAGCACCAACTCTGAAGCTTACACCCCCCAAACTAACGGTTTCAACAGGCCAATTTACCTAAAGCAGTATATAGACACAAAAAACTTTGCTTGCAGTCTTTCCAGAGTGGAGCAAACAGCCACCTTATTTATTTATTATTTCAGGTACTTATATAGCGCTGTCAATTTACGCAGCGCTTTACATATACATTGTACATTCACATCAGTCCCTGCCCTCAAGGAGCTTACAATCTAAGGTCCCTAACTCACATTCATACACATACTAGGGACAATTTAGAGAGGAGCCAATTAACCTACCAGCATGTCTTTGGAGTGTGGGAGGAAACCGGAGTACCCGGAGGAAACCGGAGTACCCGGAGGAAACCCACGCGGGCACAGGGAGAACATGCAAACTCCAGGCATGTAGTGCCGTGGTTGGGATTCGAACCAGCGACCCTGTTGCTGCCAGGCAAAAGTGCTATCCACTACACCACTGTGCCGCCTCTCTGCATCAGTGACCCTTCACCCACAAACGGCCAGAGCTGATTGGTGCTTTGCCAATGGTATGCTCAGTTCACAAATAAACAATCACTGCCTCTAGAAATCGAACAGAGCATGGGCAACCTTTCCACCCTGCCTGCTTGTAGTATTGTATAGTATAGTCTCGTATAGTAGACAGGACAAGAAGGAAGTATCTGGCCATACAGGATCAAACAGCCTTTTTACACAATACGGAGGATGTTAACCCCTTATGTTACGCAGTGAGTATAGCAAGCATGCTATTCTGCATATACAGACAGATTTTACTGTTGTGGGTTTAGTAGCACTTTAACCTGAAAGCTGAATGGGTCAGAGGAAGAAAGATTTCACCTGCATTTAATACGCGATTAAAGTGATACTAAAGTCTTGTTTTTTTCCTTGCAAATCATTTATTATAAATTCTGATTCCCACTCTGTTTTCCCTCTAATATGCACCCTCAACTCTTCGTTCTCACATTAGTGTTCTCGGTCAACAAATTTTCCTTACTTTAGCCCTCCTCTCCACCGACAGCTTATACAGTATATCACCCTCACTCCCACCCTCTCCCTATTACTGCACCCATAACCTCCAGTACAGGGAGAAGTTGCCCGTACTAGCTGCCAGAGTTTGAAAAACAGCGAGACTGTGTGGGGCTCTGCCCACACGGCTGCGTCATTCAGACACACAGCTCTGTGTGTCTATACGAACTACAAGCCCCGACATCCTTAGCGACTGTTGGCTAGTAGCAGTCAATGAGTAACAGAAATCTGCTGATAGCTGGTGTAATGCTTTTCAGGCTCCTACAACAAAAAATAATAAATGCACATTTTTTACCTGCAAAAAAATGTGCATTTTTTTTTTTTTTTTACAAAACGTTAACTTGTCCTTTAATCCGTTTCGTGTCTATGCTACTACTGACCACCTCTGACAAAATCTCTCCACTTGTTCTGTCCTAACCTGGTCACCTATGTCTACAACAGTTCACTCATTTTCACTGGAAGCACACGCTCCTCTAACTACAAGAGCCGTGCTTTTGAGCAACTGTGATGAAACCAAATCCCTGCAGGACTTCACCCCATACAAGTCTGCCCTCCTAAAATTCCTGCCTCCTTGCTGCCAAACAAATCTAAAATGTCAGTCTTAAAGCGGAGTTCCGCCCAAAAGTGGAACTTCCACTTTAAGCGATATGACCCCCTGACATGTCTTCTTTGTTTTTTTTTGGGGGGGCGCGCGGGCACCTAGTTTTCATAGGTACCTCGCTCCCACTTCCTCTCCTGGCGAAATGATGCCGGAAGGAAGTTCCTCTCCCCCTCCCTCCCTGCAATCTTTTGGGACAAGTCACAGGTCCCAGAAGATCGCCCAGTCATTCACAACGCGCAGTGCGTGCCCGGCTGTGAAGCCACAGCCATGCGCCCACACTTGCTATGCCAGCACCACCAAGGGGAGGGGGAGAGGATTGAGGCTTCGAGCGGCTGCATCGCTGGACCATGGGACAGGTGAGTAGCCATTTATTAAAAGTCAGCAGCTACACATTTTGTAGCTGCTGACTTTTAAAAGGGTGGAACTCCGCTTTAATACCTTGTCATCTACTCTTCATCGACTATTCTCTACTTACAACTCTCTGCTTTATCCTGCCACCCCAATACCCACTAACTCACTCACTGCCCAAGAGACTGCCAAACACTTCAAAAACAAGATTGATGCAATTCTTGAGGACGCCACCACTGTAGAGTTATTTTCCCCACTTAACATACCCTAACTGCATATCCAACACTTTCAACTTTTGAACTGGGTACTACTGAAGAGGTTACCAAACTTTTCTCAGATGCCCACCTAACCAATTGTCCCCTGGATCCTGTTCCCTTGCAATTACTACGGTCACCATGAATGAAGGAAAGCTCTTGTATTTTATTTTAGATTTTTCCCATCTATAGGGTATAGCTGCATGACCTCTGAGGAACAAAACTCTGTCCATGTAAGCAGACTAAGGAAACGGAAACTTCAAAACAATGCCTTCTGCGTCTGAGTTTCATTCTGACCTTCCTCCTCTAACCCGGTAGAGAAAACAGGAGAAGGGGGCCGCTTCACAAACTCCACCAGTATCAGGGAGCATCTCAGAGAGCTTACGCTCTAATCCTGCCAAAGCGGAATCATTACATATACTAGTATCCAAGAGGCAACCACAATCCTGAACAAGGAATGGAATTGTTATTCCTGAAACAACTGGATCCACAGGCTAAAAAAAACAAAAAAAAAAACACACGACATCAGACGGCCTACGTCTCGAGTCTTGCAGACCTGACAGTGGCACTTCTGAGCTCTTTCGTGTTGTGGTGCTACCTCACTGCCTTTCGTTAAACTTATGACCTGCTGATATTAGGAAGGGGACCTGTGCCAAAAAGAGCACTCCCAATCAGCTGAGAGGACACTTAAGCCTCGTACACTATACTAGTCAGGCTGCTGGGTTTAAAAAAAAAAAAAAAAAAAAAAAACTGACAGCTCAGGTCAGAGCCACTGTATAAATTGATGTTAGTATAACAATCTCAGACCACTCCGGTCAGCATCATTGACTGAGAGCGTTGACCAGGAGCCGGGTCAGTAGACCTTTTTCGGTCATGACCCATCAGCAAAAGCCAACCAAATGGTCAGCTTCTGTCGGACCGGCTGTCATACACACAGGACGAATGTCGGGCAGTTTCCATTAATCCGGCCGATGCCACTCAACATTGGGCCCCCGTGTGTATTAGGCTTTATGCCATTACCAATGAAGTGTACTGGTTGCTTTAAGAGGTTCAACCAGCTGCCAGTGCCCTACCCCAATAGGTGTACTCATGCAACCTTTATACGAGAATCCCAAAAACTGAAGAGCCTGCTTGAGAAATTTCAGTGTGCTCTGTTACAATGAGAAACTCTCTCATCTCTCTGAGCCTCTGCGGATTCGCAGAGAAAGAAGCCTCAACTCATCTGTATCCCTTTCCATTCTGCTGTCACTCTATGTGGATACGAATCAAGAACACGCAGCTGCCAATACTAGTGCCTCGCACGTGTCGGCACATACACTTGTTTACAAACACACAAGCCTAGGTGTGTTCTCAACTTGCTTATGGTGGCAAGGTGGAAAAAATATATATATTTATATTTTTATAAACAATTGTCATATGCAGCATACCTGTGCCTGGGTACTGAAAGGTGGCACTGACTGGCAGCACTGATGGGCACTAATAGAAAGCACTGACTGGCACTAATAGGCAGCACTGATGGGCGGCATTGATAGGCAGCACTGACAGAGATGAGCAGTTTCACACTGCTCAGATAGCTCTGTGAGTGAAACTCTCCTGTAATAACTGCATGCAGAGAGACCGGTCACAATTCCACAGTGATGTCGGGGTTTGGCGGACCCGAACAGCTATCAAACACCCGCCCAGTCCCTGTTCCATTGGCTAGTGTTTGAACCCGTCCACCCCCCACAGCACTGCAAAGTTCTGACAGGTCTCTCTGCATGCAGTTAACACAGGAGAGTTTCACAGAGTGGCTTTTACAAGCCGCACTATCTAAGCAATGTGAAACTCCATCTACTGCATAATACAGTAACACCCTGCAATGAACGGCACTCAGGGCTGCCCCCGCCCCCTTTCGGCAGATGCCAAAAAACTGTTTTCTGCCGATAATTTTCGGTGGCCGAAATTTCGGTGCATCCCAAGTTTCAACTATTGTCCATATGCCCAGCAGCAGAAATCAATTGTAATGTAACACAAAAGCAGTCCTCAGCCTTTTAACATCACTACTCCCTTGTGGGAATAAAAAAAAAAAAAGGAAAGGACACCTTTCCATAGGCAGCATTGTTAAACAGATGACAACCAGACACAGGCTGCAGGGACAGTTACCATTCATGCCACAGGATACATGTTTAGCAAGATTTCGGACCCAATCCTCCCCTCTTAAGGTGGGCACAGTCATATGACAAGGGACTTATTACCCCTATACTGGACCTCACCTCCCTGGACATGTATAGCACCCTGCTGGAAACTCCTTGGTCAGTTAATACTGCGCAGGGTTCATGTATGCAAAGCCAAGCATAAAATGAGCGCATTACATGCTTTCCCCCACATGCCACCCTCTTTCATCACAGCGGAGCCTGTAGGAATGGACCTTAACAACAATCCCTTGATCTGAACTGGAACAGTTTGAGGATCTGGCAACATTGTGCAGAGGTGCACATCAGTGAACATCTCCTTTAGAAACTGACACAAAAACGGAGGTAATTCCTGTGCGGGAGGGGTGACATAGGGGAGAACTTCTGGTCTTCGTTTGCCAATGTCCAATCACCTATAGGTGGTACCTAACCTGGACAATCATGATATGACATATAGCCTGCTCTGTGTCCGGTGATGTACAAGAAAGAAATGAAGGCAACTGGATCCTGGAGAAATCTTAACTGCTAGGATGCCTGTTGTCTTCTTGCCTCTGAACTTCACAAGCTGCAATGGTTAATAGCTTTGAGGCTTCAGACAGAACAGTAGCACAGATGATACCAACAGGGAGACACCCCCTCCTTCGCTTTCTCCTCCACTGCTTGTAACTTGATCTGAAAAAGGGGGAGTGTTTGATCGTTCACAGGATTCTCTCCCCCATTCACAGATTTTATTGAAAGCAGTATGAAAGAACTTCTCAATAAAGGAGGGGCAGTGTTTTAGTTGGACCATCTGCACTGATATTCTTTGCGGACCCAAAGCTGTTAAACACTGCAATGCCAAAAGTTCAGAGACTGGAAGAAAAAAGGGATTAAAACTTACCATAAAATCCTTTTCTCCGAGTTCACTGACAGACGCAGCTCTTCATTACGTGTGGGGTTTATGCTTGTCCAACTAGGAGTTAACTAGGCAGGGAAAAGAAACAGCTGGCCCCTCCCATGGGGCCGTTCTCTCTTCCCACATAAACCCTCGCATAGCATAGATCTTCAGTTTGTACACAAGCCTTACAAAGAACAGAGCACTGAGGGGTGGGTGCTGCATCTGTCAGTGAACTTGGAGAAAAGGAATTTACGGTAAGTTTTAATAAAATCCCTTTTTCTCCTACGCTCACTGACAGACGCAGCTCTTCATTACGTGTGGGGATGTCCCCAAGCTGTGTCAAAAAGAGGGGTGGGTAAACAACAACAACTTTACCCAACAGAACCTCTAAGGAGGCGCCAGACGCGCCTACACTGCCGCCTGCAAAACTTTGCAGCCAGAGGCAGCATCCGAAGATGCTAGCACACAATTCTATAAAACTTAGAGAAAGTGTGTGCCGAGGCCCAAGAGGCCGCCTTGCACACCTGTGACACCTAGGCCTGGTGTCTAAAAGCCCAGGAAGTACTAACAGCCCGGGTATAATGAGTCATGACCGAAAAGGGGGACCTTGCCCCGAAAGAATATACGTGGGTCGCGGTTTGTCTAATCCAACGAAAGTAGTAGCCGATGAGGCCACCAAGCCTTTTCACGGAACCCCCTGTCAGCACAAATAAGGCATCAGCCTTCCGAAAAAAAGGCTGTAGCAGCTAAATACATTTGTAAGGCCCTCACTACGTCCAAGGCATGCAACTCAATTTTATTTGGGTGTGATGGACGAGGGCACAAAGAATGAAGAACAATATCTTCATTAAATGTGAAAAGAAGAAACCACCTTCAGAAAGAAGGAAGGAAGGGGTCGCAAGACCGCCTTGACCTTATGCAGGACCAGGTAGGAAAACTTGCACGATAGTGCTGCCAAGTCAGACACCCGTCTGGCGGAAGTGACGGCAGCCAAAAAGCCACCTTTTGCAACCGCAGTTAAGAGGAAATCACCCTGATATTTACATAGAGTGGTTCCTGAGGTACATACAGAAAGTACCAAAAACAAATCCCACTGGGCCATCGGGTCTTCACCCGAAGCGTCACAAGTCGCACACCTTGTACAAAGATACGAATCAACGAGTGCAAAGCCAAAGGACTCTGGAAAGGAATCACCAGAGCCATTCTCCGGCCCGAGAGTACTCAAGGCCAATTTTTTTTTTTCAGGTCCTGCTGCAAAAAAATCAGGACCCGGGACACTACGTGAGAGCGAGGGTTACGACCCTCCGCCTCGCACCAAGCTATAAAAGCCTTTCAGGTGCGGAGGTAACTCTTGCAAGAAGTAGACTTGCGAGCCCTCAACAAGGTAGGGAACACGGAGTCAGCGACTCCCGTCTCTTAGTACCTGGGACTCAATAGCCAGGCCGTCGAAGCCAGCGAAGGTAAGGCAGGGTGCAAAATGGGCCCCTGAGACAATAGATCGTCTCGCAGCGGGAGCCGCCAGAGGGCGTTTGCCACCATTTGCACCACGATGCCGTACCAAGTGCGCTGAGGCCAATCTGGAGCCACCAGGATTATTGGTATTCCCTCCACCACTATCCTGCGTATCAAAACGCGGTAGAAGTTTTAACAGAGGGAAGGCGAACAGAAGATAACGGCCCCAGGGGGCCACCAGCGCGTCCGTGGCCACTGCCAACGGATCCTTCATTCTGAACCCAAAGGTCTTCACCTTGTGATTAAACTGGGACGCCAAGAGATCCACGTCCGGCGTCCCCCATCTGCGGCAAATCTGGTTGAACACCTCCGGCTGGAGAGATCACTCTTCCTGGTCCAGCGTCTGGCAACTGAGAAAGTCCGCCTGCCAGTATTCCACACTTGGAATGTAAATGGCGGAGATTGCCAGAATGTGACGTTCCACCCAACGCAGTATCAGAGCTGCCTCTGCCGCAGCTGCTGGACTACTCGTGCCGCCCTGATGGTTCACATATGCCACTGCCGTGGCTTTGTCCGACTGAATCCGAAACGGACGACCCTGCAACCTCACTGTCCAGTGAGATAAGCATAATCTGATTGCTCTCAGTTCCAGCAAATTGATGGGGAGGCGAGCCTCCAGTGCCGACAGCTGCCCCAGGATCCCGCCCCAGCCAGAAAGACTGGCATCCGTGGTGATGATCACCCACTGAAGGGGCAGGAACAACTTCCCCTGAATCAACGCTGAGCCCCGAAGCCACCAGGTCAGAGACGCCCTGGTCTGGGAGCTCAGACGGATCAGAAGGTCCAAGGTCCGAGGGGACCTGTCCCACCGAGCCAGGATTGCTTGCTGAAGGAGACGAGTGTGACTCTGGGCGTATGGTATTGCCTCGAAAGTCGAGACCATGAGCCCCAGCACCGCATACGGAATTGAAATGAAGACCGTCTGTGCGACAGGAGGGTTCACACTGCCGACTGCAGTGACAGCAACTTGGCTGGAGGAAGGAAAAACATACCTGTCTTAAGTCTAGGATCAGGCCCAGGTACTCCAGGCGACGGGGTGGAGACCCCGTCGACTTCTGCAGGTAGAGCAACCAGCTAAAGAACTGCAGCGAGTCATTGTGCTCTACCAGAGCCAAGGCGGACTCCGCTCACAGGAGCAGGTCATCTAGTTTGGCTACTACCGCAATGCCCCTCTGTCGCAGCCACGGCAATACCGGTTTTGTGAAAACTCAAGGGGCTGAGGCAAGACCGAAAGGGAGTGCCACAAATTGATAATGGAGGTCACCTACTGCAAAGCGAAGGAGACGCTGATGCCGTGGACTAATAGGTACATGGAGGTACGCATCCCTGATGTCCAGAGACGCCAGAAATTCCCCCTGATGGAGGGTGGCCACAACCGAGCGGATAGATTCCATCCGGAATTTCCGCGCCCTAACATACCAGGTCAGGGCCTTCCGGTCCAGTACTGGCCGGACCCCCCCCCCTTTTTTTGGGGACCACGAACAGATTTGAGTAAAAACTCGAAACTCTCGCTGGAGGCACTGGCACGATCACCCCTTGGTTCGAGAGTGCTTTGCCTGCGGAAGCCCTAAGGTCGCAGGGAAGAACCTGACTGGGGGCAGAGTGAACTCAGAAACGACCCCCACCCGAAACCCGGGTGGGAGCAACCCATCAGGCTGAGGTTTGTCCTCCGCCCTTTCGGTTTTGCGCTGCCACTGCCGGTACTCGGCCCCTGCAGCGACCTTACCAGGGCGGGTCCCTTTAACCGCCGCGCCTGGGGCGCGAAAGAACCTCTTCCGACCCCAGGTAGGGGGCCCCTGTCTACGGCGAAACTCACACCTCCGGGGCTCTGGGAGGAAGGTGCACTTACCTCCTGTGAAATCCTTAATTATCTCACCCAGCCGTGGACCAAATAGACGTCCACCCTGAAAGGGAAGGTCTACGAGACCTTTTTTGGAAGCATGGTCACCGGACCAAAACGCAACCAAAGGACCCGTCTGAGGATACGGCAACACCGCTATCCTGGATAACATAGGCAGTAAATCAACTGCCGCATCACCAAGGTACTTGAAACCTTGGAGCAAAAATTCAGCCCCCTGCGGTGGGTGTATCCATTAGGCAGCCGCAGTCCAGAACATTCTGGAACTCCGCCATGCGCTTAGACAGATATTGCGCCACCATGGCGGACGTCAAGATTGGTCGCAGAGCAGAGCTTGCCACCAGGAAGAGCGACCTTAACAGTGCCACTGTCTTTTTGTCAGCGGGGTCCTTGAAGGAAGGAACCCCTTCCAGAGGAATGGTCATCGCCTTATTAAGGCGAGCTATTAGCGGGACCACCACAGATGACTTCCGTTTTTTTTTGTTGTTTTTTTTCACAAAAAAACTTTCCTCAAAAGGGATAGCGAGCAGCGAACCGTTTCGGCCTATGCACTCGGAGTGTGGGAGGAAACCGGAGCACCAGGAGGAAACCCACGCAGGCACAGGGAGAACATGCAAACTTCAGGCAGGGAGGTCATGGCTAAGACCCGAGCCAGCAAGCATTTTGCTGTCAGGCGCAAGTGCTATCCACTGCACCACTGTGCTGCCGTGAAAAAGAATGCTGCGGACGCTGCCATTCATGACAATTAAAGTGATCAAGAAAAATTTATCATAGGGTAAGCCTTGGGGGCCCTATGGGGCCTGAAGGACCCCACCACATGCGCAGAAGTCTGCTATTTGTCATCCTGGCCAAGTCGCAGCGTAGTGCAAATTCCAGCGATAATGGCGGAAAACCGCCTTCCCCTGATCCCTTTCTCCGAGGGACGCTTCTTGGGGGCCTGTTGGACGACATCTGCCTTGGGAGCATTCACTAAAGACCGCCGCAGCTGGTCCAAAAAAGTTGCGCAGATGCGTCTGAGTCAGCAAGCAAGCAGGTGCAGCAGTATAGTCTGCCATCGTTCTCCCCCCCAAATCCCCCTTAGTAACACACAGATGTATACTAAAAGTTGAGGGCACCCCCCACACCACCGCCCCACAGTGCACCAGGGAACCCCAGAGGACTGCACCCGCCGCCACCAGCACCCACAGGAGAGCCCAGCTATACTTGCTGTCTGTAACCTTTGGGGATCGTCAGCAGAGCCGCGCTGTCCGGAGCACACACCGTTCCAAGGGCAAAGAAAAACGTTTACCACACATTTTTGCATAGGTAGGGGACTCCAATATGGCCGCCGTTGAACACTAGAGGCCGAAAACCACCTGCAGGGAAAGTGCAGTACCGCAAACAGCCGCTCTGAGCGCTAGAGGGAAAGCTCCATAGGCTCAGCATGTCCACGGCTACAGTAAAATGGCGGTGAAAAATCAAGCGACGTTCGCCGGAGGGGGTAAGGTGGGTGAAAAGGGGCTCCACGTGCCCTTACCGGAGGCTAACCAGAATTTTTTTTTTTTTCAAGGGTCGTCGGTCCCCCTTCCGGGGGGAAGGAAGGAACTCTCACTCACCACTCATGACGACCGCCGTGGGTAGCCACCCAATCACAGACCTTCCGCCCCTGCCTGGACGGTATGCTGCAGGCCAGAAAATCGCCCTACCCGAATCGCATCCGGGGCTGGGCATAAGTGGGGATCACCCCAGGCCACCCGCACGGAACGGGCACAATGCGGCAGGTCCCCATACGGCGGGACTGGCTCGCATCGGACGGACAGGCCGGGTAAAGTACAGAGCCCATGGACTCTCTATGCCCCAGCCGGCTTCTTGATTAGCAGATCAATGCTTGATAGAAGTCAAATAAAATAAAAGTAAAGAATAAAGAAAAAATGGTCACAAACAGGACCGTAATTCCCCTAAAGAGAAGCCAGGTCAACTCCTTGCAAACTAGGCATTGAAACTGAAGAGCTATGCTATGCAAAGGTTTATGTGGGAAGAGAGGACGGCCCCATGGGAGGGGCCAGCTGTTTTTCCCTGCCTAGTTAACTACTAGTTGGACAAGCATAAACCCCACACGTAATTTAGAAGTGCGTCTGTCAGTGAACGTAGGAGAAATAGGCATAATGTGGGGCATACTTCATTGCAGGTAAGTGATGTAACAAACTATTTATTTTTTAGCTCAATTTCATCAGCTTTAATGTCAAGCGTAAGAGTGGTCTATAAATGTAAATTTGTCCATTTTGTAAATGCAAAGCAGCTTTTTATAAACTTTGTAACTCACATGACACCACTGCTTAGGATTTCAAAACATTATCACCAACAGTATCTGTGAAAAGCAGTTTGAAGCATATCCAAACCAAAAAGTATAGTATCTTATCAGTCATTTAATGAAGTTACTGAGTTTTTTCCTCCCAACCTTTTTTTTTTTAACCTTTATCACCATCAGGGCTGCTGTTATAAACCACAGGGCCCCATACAGCCAATGCTTATGAATTAACACAGTGAGTGATTAGTACCGATGACCCATTGTGTTCATTTGGGAAAGGAAGGTGCTGGCAAGTATGGCATATTTACTGGACTCCTCCCCCACTTTCCATTTTGAAGGATCCTATTGTTGGGTAGAGGGGCATACAGGGGGGCCTGAGCAATAGGGGGAAACTCATGGTGCACAGGGAGAGTGGATCAGGGTGGTGGTGGGAGCAGCACTGATCACCCTTCCCACATTTAATTCACCCTGCTGCCTGGGCCTCGTACAGGACTGGTGGTACCCGCTTATCCACGGCCCTGGATTTCACTTTAGGACAGGACTACAAACATCCCAACTTCTCTTTTCTACAACAGTGGGGAGGGGTTCAAAACATTCTCAGACTGCTGAGAACAATGTATTCGATAATAGTGCACACAAAGTTGGCAAGATTCCAGCAGAATCATCAGGTAGTTTTTGCACTTAGCCAAGGTATCATAAAATTATTTCAGCAGTATAATTTAACAGATCATGAAGGGGCCAAATAAAAGAAATTGTTAGGATAGACTGCATTTACCCTTTAAGGCATTTGTACTAAATAAGGAGATTGTTTAAAGCAGTTCTTTGTAGCCATTTTTTTTTTTTTTTTTTAACCAAAGATAAATTTACAAAGTCAGCTTCTACAACGCCCAGAGAATATGTCAATTTTTTAAACTAGAAAATCAAAGGCAAACAAATTAAACAAATTATTATTTAAATTGAAACAGTGTGCTAAGACAACATGTCTTGAAAGCCAAATGCTAACTGTAACTGGCTTATATTGGCCAAGTACCTATTATTAATTAGATTACAGTATAACCTATTTAGATCTTGTGCACTGCATTAATCTGAATCATGAAAAAAAGGCAGCATATTCACTTTTTCAGATGAATGTCAATTTTGACAACTAGCAACTTACTAAAAAATAAATTCTGGCGTTTTAGAAATTGCATAACTTGGGAGCCAATTTTTCTATCAATTTAGCTATAAAGACAACAGCCACACTTTTACCTTAAAATAAACAAAAAGGAACACTTACCATAGCTGGATAAAATAGGATGAAAACTGCAGAGCCAAGAAATCCAGTGGGACCCAAAATATAGACATTGTAAACCATTCCAAGCACTGCAACAATGGGACCTCCTGCCAACAAACTGCCAACTGCTGCAGCTTCAAACATCCGCTGCCCATCGCTGGAGCAAACATTGATCAGCTGGAAGTTGCAATAAGATATGTATTCATAAGTCCATTCAAAGAGAATATTAAAAAAAAAAAAAAAAAAAAATGAACAAACTTTAAATTGATGCTGATGCTTAGGGAAAAAAAAAAAAAAAAAGGGGGATTTTATTATAAAACTTACCGTAAAACCCTTTTCTCTGAGTTCACTGACAGACGCAGCCTCCTTATGACATGTGGGGTTATGCTCATACTACTAGGAGTAGACTAAGCAAAAATAAAACAAAAGCATAGGTTGGCCCCTCCCAGGGGGCCGTCCTCACCTTAGCATATAATCCCCCTGCTCTGCATAGCACATCAGTTCGTAACAAGCCGTACAAACTTAACACAGAGGGTTGGGTGCTGCGTCTGTCAGTGAACTCAGAGAAAAGGATTTTACGGTAAGTTATAATAAAATCCCTTTTACTCTTCCGTTCACTGAAAGACGCAGCCTTCTTATGACACGTGGGGACGTCCCAAAGCTGTGTCAATCAAGAGGGGTCTGCAGACTCACAACTGTACCCAACAGAAAAAGCCCTCTCAGTAGGCGATAATCCCGCCTACACTGCCGCTTGCAATACTTTGCGGCCAAAGGCAGCATCCGAAGATGCTGAAACATCAATCTTGTAAAACGTAGTAAACGTGTGCACTGAGGCCCAAGTAGCCGCTTTGCACACCCGAGACACCGAGGCCTGGTGTCTAAACGCCCAGGAAGTACTAACTGCCCTGGTGGAATGAGCCGTGACTGGAAACGGGGGAACCTTGCCCTGAATCTCATATGCATGAGTCACAGTCTTCCTGATCCAACAAGAAATGGTAGCGGACAAGGCCGCCATGCCTTTGCGCGACCCTTCCGTCAGCACAAATAAAGAATCAGACTTCCGAAAAGAAGCTGTAGCAATCAAATACACCCGCAAAGCCTTCACCACATCCAAAGAATGCAGCTCAACTTCTTTGGGATGCGACGGGTGCGGGCACAATGAGGGAAGAACAATATCCTCATTTAAATGAAAAGAAGAAACCACGTTCGCAAGAAATGAAGGTGAAGGTCGCAAAACCGCCTTGTCCTTATGAAGGACCAAGTAAGGTGACTTGCAGGATAATGCTGCCAACGCAGACACCCGCCTAGCGGATGTGACAGACACCAGAAAAGCCACTTTCTGCGACAACAATCGCAAGGGAATGTCCCCAATCTTTTCATATGGTGGTTTCTGCAGCACAGAAAGCACCAGATTCAAATCCCACGGTGCCAGAGGCGACCGTATCTGAGGAGCCACATGACGTACCCCCTGTACAAATGTACGGATCAATGAATGAGACGTCAAGGGCCGTTGAAAAAGGACCGCTAGGGCCAAAATCTGACCCTTAAGCTTACTTAACGCCAGGTTCTTGTCCAGTCCTTGCTGCAAAAAAATCAGTACTCTGGACACTATATAAGAGAGGGAGTTCCAACCCTCTGCCTCGCACCAGGTAATATAGACCATCCAGGTCCTATGATAAATCTTACGTGAGGTACTTTTACGTGCTTCAATCATAGTAGGGATCACGGAGTCCGAGACACCCCTATCCCTCAACACCTGGGACTCAATAGCCAAGCCGTCAAAGCCAGCGAGGGTAAAGCAGGGTGCAAGATGGGCCCCTGAGACAGTAGGTCTTCGCGAAGTGGAAGACGCCACGGAACATCTGTCACCATCCGTACTACGTCAGCGTACCAAGGACGCTGAGGCCAATCCGGAGCTACCAGGATTGTCGGGATTCCCTCTGCTTCTATCCTGCGCAGAACCCGCGGTAGAAGCTTTAAAGAGGAAAGATGTACAGTAACCGATACCAACCCCAGGGCGCTACCAGTGGGTCAGAGCCGACCGCCAACGGGTCTTTTGCTGTGCACACAAAGATCTGTACCTTGTGATTGAACCTGGAGGCCATGAGGTCCGCCTCTGGCGTGCCCCAATTGAGGCAAATCTGGCGGAACACTTCTGGATGTAGGGACAATTCCCCTTGGTCCAGAGTCCGGCAGCTGAGAAAGTCCGCCTGCCAATTTTCCACGCCTGGGGTGTAGATTGCAGAGAGAGATGGCATGTGAAGTTCTGCCCACTGAAGGATCAGAGCCGCCTCCGCGGCTGCTGCCGAGCTTCTTGTTCCGCCCTGATGGTTCACATATGCCACAGCCGTGGCATTGTCCGACTGAACCCGGACAGGGAGGCATCGCAGCCTTTCTGACCAACGGGACAGACAGTCTGATCTCAGTTCCAGTACATTTATTGGAAGACAAGCTTCCTTCACTGACCAATGACCCTGGGCAGAGAACTGACCCAGGACCCCTGCCCAGCCCGATAGGCTGGCATCCGTCGTTACTATCGACCAATTGAGGGGGAGAAAACATTTTCCCAACCTTAGGGCCGGAGCCCGAATCCACCAAATCAAGGATCCTCGGGACTGATGATCCAACCTCATCAGTCTGTCTAGGGATAGGGGAGATTTGTCCCATTGCGACAAAATCGCCTTCTGCAGGAGCAGAGTGTGACTCTGGGCGTAAGGTATCAGTTCGAAAGTCGACACCATGAGCCCCAACACTCGCATACAGAACCGTAAGGCGGACCACTGGCGTGATAACAGGGTTCGCACTGCTGCCTGAAGTGTCAGGAGCTTGTTTGGTGGTAAAAACACCCTTGCCTGCACAGTGTCCAGAATCAGACCCAGGTATTCCAGCCGGCAGGATGGAGTCAACGATGATTTCTGCAGGTTGATCAGCCAACCGAACTCTTTTAAACATGGACACCGTGATTGTCACATTCTCCTCCAGAGCCGCAGTAGACTGCTCTCAGGAGTAAATCGTCGAGGTATGCTACTACCGCAATACCTCTCTGTCTCAGCAGCGTCAGCATCGGGGCCACCACCTTGGTGAATACTCGGGGAGATGAAGCCAGCCCGAAGGGAAGTGCCACAAACTGGTAATGCAGGTACCCCACTGCGAAGTGTAGAAAACGCTGGTGACTGTGACAAACTGGAACATGGAGATAAGCGTCTGATAACCAGGGACGCCATGAATTCCCCTTGGTGCAGGGCCACGACCGAGCGGATGGACTCCATCCTGAATCTCTTCGTCTTTACGAAGCGGTTAAATGCCTTCAGGTCCAGAACTGGCCTGACACCGCCCTTTTTGGGCACCACAAAGAGGTTTGAGTAAAACCCGTGAAATCTTTCCACCATAGGTACCGGTACAATCACTCCCTGTTCGGCAAGTGACCGAACGGCGCCTAGAAGCGCCTCCCGACGCCCCTGAGGGAGTCTCAAGTTTGACGGGAAGAACCTTTTTGGGGGCAGAGAGATGAATTCTATTCTGTACCCGGAGGACACCACCTCCAGTACCCACCGATTGGTGATGCGGGCAGTCCATCTGTCTGCGAACCCCAGCAACCGGCCCCCCAGCCGTGAGTCAGACGGGGGCAACCCATCATGGAGAGATTGATTTATCCTTCGCTTTTTTGGACTTCTGCTGCCAGGGCCTTTTACTGGGCCCAGCGGAGGCTTTACTGGACTTGAAGCCCTTACCCGCTGAGCAGGGTGCCCGAAAAAACTTCTTCTGACCTGAAGAAACAGGGCCCTGCCTACGGTGAAAATCCCACCGCTTTGGCTCTGGAAGGAAAGTACTCTTCCCTCCCATGAAATCCTTAATGATTTCATCCAACTGTGGGCCAAATAGACGCCCTCCCTGAAAGGGAAGATCTGCAAGAGCTTTCTTTGAAGCCTGGTCGCCCGACCAAGAGCAGAGCCACAGCACATGCCTGATAATTGCAAAAACAAACATTTTTGACAATATGGGAAGGTGGTCCAAAGCAGCATGGCATATGTAGCGGAGACCCTCTTCCAAATGTTGTGCCCGCTGCACCTCACCCTATGCACACTCACAAGTTAAACCAGTGTGCAGTGTGGTAGCGTGCTCGTGAAGAGATTGTGCCGCCATTGCAGCTGCTAGAGCTGGCCGCATGGCTGACCCAGCCAACAAGAACAGTGCCTTAGACACTGCCTCCATGCGGCGATCGGCCGCCTCCTTAAAAGACGGAGACCCCTCCAAGGGAATGGTCGTTGCCTTATTCAGACGAGCCACTGGGGGGTAAACCGTTGGGGAAGCCCATCTCTTAGTAAAGCTATCCTCAAAGAGGTAGCGAACAGCAAAGCTTTTAGGAAAGGCAAAGGAATTTGGTGGCCGCAGCCATTCCTTGAACACCGCCTGTTCAAACACCTGATCATAAGGGTAAGCCCTAGGGGACCTAGGGGGTTTAAGTGATCCACAAATATATGTGGACTCATGCAACTCCCCTGCTTGGTCAAGCCGCATGGAGTCGCGGATATCAGTGATCAGAGCGGCCACTATCGCTTTATCACGCGAAAAAGGAGCCTCCTGATCACCTTCTGATGGCAGTTCACCCTCTGATAGGTCCACAGGTGTGACCACTGAGGTGCTTTCTGGATCCGAATCCTCCACTGAGTAAGGAGGGGGGGTGGGCATTTTTGGGGCCCCCCAGAACCGGGTCCCCCGCCCAGGGAAAGAACTCCCCAAATACCGCCCTCAGCTGTTCCAGGGACACCAAGGTTCCTGGAGTGGATTGTTGATCCGCAGGTACACCTGCCATAGCCTTGCCGGCCTCTGACATCCCAGCCTTCCGGCACCCCCACTGTGTGACCACCACCTCTACCCCACCAATCAGCCAGGAAGACCCGGGAGGATTGCACCCACCGCTACCAGCACCCAGGGTGAGCCAGCTATACTTGCTATTTTAAATGCCTCAGCACTTGTGACTGGAATGAGCAATGCCCAAAAATCCACTGCACTTCAAGAGCCTGCACCACAAAGTGTCAGCCACGTTGTCCAAGTGAAACTGGAAGTACTAATTCCGTTTATATCACTTCCTGTTCCTGTAATACCAAAAACGACCACTGGGGGCCACCAGAGGACAGGCTGAAAACCACATGTGGTTACCAAACAATGGATGCTGCCATTAACGCAAGCAGAGCTTATAGCAAAATGGTGTGGTTGGCAGACGAACGAACGGTGATCCACACCGAATGGCGGCGAACTGCTTAATGCAGTGCTCCAAACGGTCAGTGCAAGGTGCGGTGCTGTGGGGGGGGGGAACGGGAGATAATCCTCAAAGGGGTACCACCCAGTGTGTCCCCACTAACGGACCCCCACCGGCCGGCTACCACAGAAGCTGCCCAGGTGCCCACCCTCCGCGCCCCTAGGACAGAAGAGGGGTCCACTCACCAATCCGACAGGCGCAGCGGGTGGCCACCCGGAGCAGACTTGCCTCCCCATAGAGAGGCATGCTGCTGGCCAGGACAAAACCAGTCACTGGGCTCTAGTGGGTTTTAGCCACTAGCAGCCCGCACGGAACGGGCGCTATGCGGCGGGCCCCCGCTAAGGGTAGCTCACATAGTGTCGGCCGGACTGGGGAAAGTTTTTGGATTCTAGATATCCTCTATACCACCAGCCAGCTTCTTGATAGAAGTCTTCATCAGAAAAAATCTTCAGGAGACCGCAGATCCCATAGGGAACCAGGTCTACTCCTTGCACTAGGCAATTTAAAACTGATGTGCTATGCAGAGCAAGGGGGATTATATGTTAAGGTGAGGACGGCCCCCTGGGAGGGGCCAACCTATGCTTTTGTTTTATTTTTGCCTAGTTTACTCCTAGTAGTATGCACATAACCCCACGTGTCATAAGAAGGCTGCGTCTGTCAGTGAACGGAAGAGTAAAAAAAAATTACACAGAGCAATGGCTGTAAAATAATGATCAAAATGTATTAGTATTTGGCATACAAAAAAGTTTGCTAGGAAGGTTTTCATGGCAGACGAGACTGAGGGGAATTTGCCAAAACTAGACAGAGTCAGCATCTATTTTTCATTTCCAAAGCATAGCTGAACAAGCTGAAATTAGAAGTTTATTGGTTACTATGCACAGCTGCTGCAGATTCCTAAAGCTCCAGTTTTGATAGGATGTCACATGGTAGATACGGCTGAAAAAAGACAATAGTCCATTCAGTTCAACCTGTGTTAGTGTACGTGTGTCAGTTTCCCATATCCCTGTATGTTGTGTTCTTTAAGATATACATCCAAGAGTCTATTAAAAATATCCAAACTCCCCGCAGGCACTACCAATTGTGGAAGAGACTACTTTGGACTCTCTCCAGCTCAGCCCTTCTGAGGACTGGTGAACAGAACTGCAGGGAATACGCCAGACGGGGCCTTACCAGAGTTTTATAAAGTGGCAGGATTATCGATTTATTCCTGGAGTATATCCCTTCTTTTATGCATGCTAATATTCTGCCTGCTTTGGTAGCTGCAGCTTGACATTCCATGCCACTGCTCAATCTGTCATCTACTATGACCCCCAAATCCTTCTCCATCCTTGATTCCCCCCCAGAGGCTCTTCCCCTAGTGAGTACTTTGAATTTATGGTTTTTGCCCCCAAGTGCATTACTTTACATTTCTCCACATTAACCCTCATTTGTCCACTCCATTACTTTGTTCAGGTCATTCTATAAAATTTCAATATCCTGTTGTGATGATATTGTCTTTCTTATCTTTGTATCATCCGCAAAAACGGAGACTGAGCTATTAATCCCTTCCCATATATCATTAATGAACAGATTGAATAGAATTGGTCCCAAGACAAAACCTTGGGGTACCCCACTCGTCACTCCAGACCAGTCTGAGTACATGTTATTTTTATCACCACCCTTTGGACATGTCCCTGTAACCAGTTCTTCACCCAAGAACAAACCTTATGGACCATGCCTGCTGACCTCAGCTTGTAAATCAACTGTTTATTGGAAACTGTATCAAAAGCTTTTGCAAAATCAAGGTACACCAAGTTCATAGGCCTCTCCCTATCTAGATGGCCGCTCACTTCCTCGTAGAATGTTAACAGGTTTGTCTGGCACGAACGACCCTTCATAAACCCACGCTGATTACTGCTAATGACATTTCTTTCCTCAGTAAATTTTTGGATATAGTCGTCCCTTATCATCCCCTCCAATAATTTACCCACTATTGATGTTAAGCTGACTGGCCTGTAATTCCCAGGAATAGGTCTCTGCCCTTTTTTGAATATTGGTACCACATTGGCTTTTCTCAAATCAGCTGGTACCAATCCTGTCATTATAATATCCATAAAGATTAGTAACAATGGCCTGGCTATAACCTGAGTTCTCTGAGGACTCTCGGGTGTAAGCCATCTGGTCCTGGTGATTTATTTGTATTAAAGTTTATCAAGTCTTTCTTTGACTCCAGCCTCTGTTAGCCACAAGGGTATGTCTTGTGTTACTAACAGTCATGGTCGGAACACCTCCTTTTCCTGCGTAACTGAGGAGAAGGCATTTAGAACAGTTGCCTTTTTTGGGTCATCTGTAACATCCTCCCATTGTCTTTTATGGGCGCAATGTGCTCCAATTTTGCCTTTTTGTTAATGTATTTAAAACATTTTTGTTTTTTTTTTACTCTCCTCCGCTGTGTGCTTCTCGTAAACTTTTTTCGCTGCCCTGATTGCGTTTTTGCACTTCTTATTGCATTCCTTATAGTGTTTGAATGCTGAAGGTGACCCATCCCCTTCGTATTTTTTTAAGGCCAAATATTTCTTTATGTCACAGCCTCTGACTCAACCAGGGGAAGCTTTGTATTCATTACTAGAATTAATTGCTTTCTAGGATTGGCTGAGCGCTGACCAGATATACTCTAGTGTTCTGGGTACGAGCCAGGAAGTCTCGGCTCTAACCCGGAACGCAGTGCGGTACGCTGTATGTAGCCTCAGCTACATACAGTTTATACTACACATCTGGCAGCCTCACATTAGTGAGGGACATAGTTCATTAGGGCCAGCTAGGCCCATACAAACTATGTACAGTGTAGCAAAAGCTGGAGTTCAGCTTTAAGCATAATTGAATATATGCCACTCATATCCCTGGATGCTTCAATTTACAATTACAATGGCCAGAGGGTGGGCCTGATGCACCCCTAAAGATAGGTGCTCTCAGATGGCATACATACATACACACACAGTACAAATCAAAATAAATTATTCAGGGACAGGATCCACGTATTAGAAACAAAATACACATATGTGACATCCCTCTTCCATTCAGATGACAGCTTTTCTTTAACCACTAGAAGACCGCCCGTCATATGACGGCGGCAGTCTGAAGTGGAATACCATTGTTATGGTAGCAGATAACTACCATAAGCCCTATATCTATTTTTTCTGCAGTTGATTTTGCGTCTGATAAAAAGAGGTCTTAGTGGCAGATTCGCCGCAAGATCATTTTTATCAGCGGCGGGAGAGGTACCCACCGGTAGCGGCGGAGATGATCAGGGCCCCCCCCGTGTCTGTGAGCCGAGTGAGCGGCTGAAGCCATTCACCCGGCTCCATAACATGGCTGGGCGGAAGCAACGTCACAAGTCACTTCTGCCCAATGGTCTTAAAGTGCCCATTTTTTTTTTTTTCTGCAATGTAATTTTTTTCAATTTTTTTTTTTTGGCATTAAAGTGTAAATATGAGATCTGAGGTCTTTGACCCCAGATCTCATATTTAAGAGGTCCTGTCATGCTTTTTTCTATGTTCTAATGTTTACATTTCTTGTAATAGGACTAAAAGTGAACACATTGTTGTTTTTTAACCACTTCCTTACCGGCGCATAGTAATTATACGTCGGCAAGGTGCACTCCCCATCCTAAGTGGACGTCATATGACGTCCACTTGTTTTCGCTGCTTTGCGGGCCCCCAGGGGCCCGCTCGTGGTGATCGGGGACCGCCCGTGTCCCTCGGAACTCCGGCCTTCCGTGATTGGGGTAAAGAGCCAATAAAATTGGCTATTTACCACGTGACCGGCTGTGTCCAATCACAGCCGGTCACAGAATGACGAGAATCCGCAGTAACGAGCTGTTACCGGGTTCTCCTCTTAACACACCGATCGTGTGTGAGGAGGAGATAGCGGTAACAGCTAGTTACCACTTACTGTCAGCACCAAGCACACTGATTGCCCCACCCCCCTTCCAATAAAGAGTACCTGTCAGCACCCCATCAAAGTACCTGTCACCTGCCCCTCAGAGTACCCGAGTACATGTCACCTGCCCATCAAAGTACCCGAGTACCTGTCACCTGCCCATCAAAGTACCCGAGTACCTGTCACCTGCCCATCAGAGTACCCGAGTACCTGTCACCTGCCCATCAGAGTACCCGAGTACCTGTCACCTGCCCATCAAAGTAGCCGAGTACATGTCACCTGCCCATATGAGCACCCGAGTACCTGTCACCTGCCCATCAAAGTACCGAGTACCTGTCACCTGCCCATCAGAGTGCCCGAGTACCTGTCACCTGCCCATCAGAGTGCCCGAGTACCTGTCACCAGACTCCATGAGCCC
>BLSH010380045.1:1040099-1055070 GCA_018402905.1 Glandirana rugosa
CAGGCGTTGTTAAAGCTCTGTTAACGCCAGTCAAAGCTCATGTCACTAAATAAAATGGTTAGCTTACAGTCAGACTGTACTGGACTGACAACTCATTGGGGCCCCCGGGGCAACAGGAGATCATGGGGCCCTTGTTTATCCCGCCCACACTTAAGACACACCCACACAAAGCCCCACCCCCTCAGCTTGCACTGCATGGACACCTCAATTCTGGGTCGAACCTGAGATAAGCAGTGCACAGGGGGCAGCAGAGCAAAGCATGGGGGGTCAACAAAGCACAGTACACAGGGGGCAGCAGGGCAGAGCATGGGGGTGGGCATGACAAAGTATATGAGTCAGCAGGGCAGAGCACAGGGGGTCAGGAGGGCACAATATGTGTGTGTGGAGGGCAGGAGGGCACACTACATGGGGAACAGCAGGGCACATTATGGGGCACACCAGGGCACATTACAGGCTGGGGGGGGGGCATAGTAGGACACATTACATGGGGGGGGGGCAGCAGGGAACATTATAGGGCACATTACATGGGGGAGGCAGAGGGCAACATTATGGGGCTTGGCAGGGCACATTACAGGGGCTAGCAGTGTACATTATGGGGCAAAGGAGAGAACATTACATGGGGCAGGAGGGCACATTATGGGGTACAGCAGAGTATATTACATGGGGGTATGAGGGCACATTATGGGGCACAGCAGAGCACATTATGGGGCATATTACATGGGGGCAAGAGGGCACATAATGGGACACAGCAGGGCATATTACATGGGGGCATGAGGGCACATTATGGGGCACAGAAGAGCACATTAGGAGAGACAACATAGTCATATTATGGGACACAGCAGGTCACATTATGAGGCATAGCAGGGCATATTACATGGGGGCAAGAGGATACATTATGGGGCACAGCAGTGGATATTACATGGGGCAAGAGGGAACATTATAGGGCACAGTATGGTGCACACAGCAGGGCACATTTCGGGGCACAGGGCACGCTGCGGGGCAAATAGCACACAGTAGGACACATCACATGGCACACAGCAGAGTACAGGGCACATAATGGGCCATACAGTAAGGCTTAGGACACATCACAAGGCACACAAGAGGGAACTGGGTGCACAGTGGGGCACATAGTAGGGCATGGGGAACACAGTAGGACACATCATGGGGCACACAGTAGGGCATAACACAGGGCACACAGTAGGTCACGGGACACATCACAGGGCACACAGCAGGGCACACCATGGGGCACATCACAGGGTACACATCAGGGCACATGGAGCACACAGCAGGACATGGGGCACACAGCAGGGCATTGGGGCACACATGAGGGCATGGGGACAGGCAGCAGTGCATGGGGGCACAGATCAGGGCATGGCGACACACAGCAGGGCATGGGGGCACACAGCAGTGCATGGGGGCAGACAGCAGGGCATGGGTCAGACATAAGGGCATGGGGGCACAGAGCAGGGCATGAGGCAGACAGCAGGGCATGAGGGCACAGAGCAGGGCATGGGGCAGACAGCAGGGTATGGGGGCACAGAGCAGGGCATGGGGCAGACATCAGAGCATGGGGGCTCACATGAGAGCATGGGGCAGGCAGCAGGGCACATAGGAGGACCCAGGGCACACAGCAGCATACAATCAGCTGCACTTTCCTACCTAGATGCAGAGTAGCGCGGGAAGTGGCTATAATTAGACCTCTCGTGATGCGCTACTCCCCACCAGCCCCTCCTCTCTTCTTGTCCATCCGAGGTGATGACAAATACAATTACCTGGGGTGGACGGGAAGTAGGGGCTGGTGGGGAGGAGAGCATCACATGAGATCTATTTACACTGCAGTGTCTTAGAGGGGAGCAGGGACTCGGGACCCGTTCTACCTGTTGGCTAGCTGTGATTGATAGGTAGATCAAAGTGGAAGCTGTCATGGGGCCCCCTACTGGCCAAGGGCCCTCGGGCAGTGCCTTACAGTCCTGTTTACACCTTGCGTTGGCTTGGCTTCGCTTTAGCTTTGAGTCAAAAATTATACCCGATGTAACTTTAGCCAGGCTTCAAAGCCTCTCCAACGCCTCCATAGAAGTCTATGAGGAAGCTTGTTTGAAGTTCGCTTGAAGCCCCCATGGGGCCTTTGCATAGGCTGTAATTCAGCTTTAGCTTTGCTTTATTTTGGAGTAATTGCAGGTTCAACAGGAGGTTCAACAGAAGCTTCAACAGGCTTCACAAGTGCATCACTGAAGCCTCATCGAAGCCTTGTTGAAGCCTCACTGAAGCCTCTTTGAAGCACCGACGAAGCCTCAAAAACACATCATAAAAGCTGGTTGAAGCTGTGTGAGCTTTAATGAGCGTTGAAGCCGAAGCAAGTGTAAACTAGTCCTTAGGCTTCAACAAGGCTTTAACAAGGCTTCAGTGATGCACTTTTGAAGCCTTGTTGAAGCTTGGCCGATGCCCTGTGTGTTCCTTCACTGAGATTGCACCATGACTGGCGGGGGTGACGTCACGTGACTCTGGCCAGTCACAGAGCCGGAGTCCGCGGCCCCAGAAGGAAGAAGGAAGAGGGGTAGAAGATGGACACAGCCTGGAGCGGGGACATCACTAGACATCGCAGGCTTCCAATGCAGGTAAGTAGCACATAATGGGCAGCACAGTGGTGTGGTGGGTAGCACTTTTGCCTAGCAGTAAAAGGGTCGCTTGTTCGAATCCCAACCATGACACTACCTGCCTGGAGTTTGCATGTACTCCCTGTGCCTGCGTGGGTTTCCTCTGGGTACTCTGGTTTCCTCCCACACTCCAAAGACATGCCGGCAGGTTCCTGTCTAAATTGGCCCTAGTATATGTATGTATGAATGTGAGTTAGGGACCTTAGATTGTAAGCTCCTTGAGGGTAGGAACTAATGTGAATGTACAATGTACAGTATCTCACAAAAGTGAGTACACCCCTCACATTTTTGCAAATATTTTATTCTATCTTTTCATGTGACAACACTGAAAAAATGACACTTTGCTACAATGTAAAGTAGTGAGTGTACAGCTTGTATAACAGTGTAAATTTGCTGTCCCCTCAAAATAACTCAACACACAGCCATTAATGTCTAAACCGCTAGCAACAAAAGTGAGTACACCCCTAAGTGAAAATGTCCAAATTGAGTCCAATTAGCCATTTTCCCTCCCTGGTGTCATGAGTCGTTAGTGTTAAAAGGTCTCAGGTGTGAATGGGGAGCAGGTGTGTTAAATTTGGTGTTATTGCTCTCACTCTCTCATACTGGTCACTGGAAGTTCAACATGGCATCTCATGGCAAAGAACTCTCCGAGGATCTGAAAAAAATAATTGTTGCACTACATAAAGATGGCTTAGGCTATAAGAAAATTACCAAGACCCTGAAACTGAGCTGCAGCACAGTGGCCAAGACCATACGGTGGTTTAACAGGACAGGTTCCACTCAGAACAGGCCTCGCTATGGTCGACCAAAGAAGTTGAATGCACATGCTCAGCATCATATCCAGAGGTTATCTTTGGGAAATAGACGTATGAGTGCTGCCAGCATTGCTGCAGAGGTTAAAGTGGTGGGGGGTCAGCCTGTCAGTGCTCAGATCATACGCCACACATTGCATCAAAGTGGTCTGCATGGCTGTTGTCACAGAAGGAAGCCTCTTGTAAAGATGATGCACAAGAAGACAAGCAGACTAAGGACATGCATTACTGGAATCATGTCCTGTGGTCTGATGAGACCAAGATAAACTTTTTTGGCTCAGATGGTGTCAAGCGTTTGTAGCGGCAACCAGGTGAGGAGTACAAAGATAAGTGTGTATTGCCTACAGTCAAGCATGGTGGTGGGAGTGTCATAGTCTGGGGCTGCATGAGTGCTGCCGGCACTGGGGAGCTACAGTTCATTGAGGGAACTATGAATGCCAACATGTACTGTGACATAATGAAGCAGAGCATGATCCCCTCCCTTCGGAGACTGGGCCGAAGGACAGTATTCCAACATGATAACGACCCCAAACACACCTCCAAGACGACCACTGCCTTGCTAAAGAAGCTGAGGGTAAAGGTGATGGACTGGCCAAGCATGTCTCCAGACCTAAACCCTATTGAACATCTGTGGGGCATCCTCAAACGGAAGGTGGAGGACCGCAAGGTCTCTAACATCCACCAGCTCCGTGATGTCGTCATGGAGGAGTGGAAGAGGACTCCAGTGGCAACCTGTCAACTGGTGAACTCCATGCTAAAGAGGGTTAAGGCAGTGCTGGAAAGTAATGGTGGCCACACAAAATATTGACAATTTGGGCCCAATTTGGACATTTTCACTTAGGGGTGTACTCACTTTTGTTGCCAGTGGTTTAGACATGAATGGCTATGTGTTGATTTATTTTGAGGGGACAGCAAATTTACACTGTTATACAAGCTGTACACTCACTATACATTGTAGCAAAGTGTAATTTCTTCAGTGTTGTCACATGAAAAGATATAATAAAATATTTACAAAAATGTGAGGGGTGTACTCACTTTTGTGAGATACTGTATATGTAAAGCACTGCGTAAATTGACAGCACTATATAAGTAACTCAAATAAATAAATAAAAATAAATAATATGCGATGCATAGTAGCCCATTATGCTTTTACATTGCAGGGTAACATAGAGGAAGTAAATCTCATCAGGGTTTACTTCCTCTTTATGTAATATCATTTATCCATTAAATAATCAAAGACAGTATAAAGTGATACAATTCTCTTACCTGGTTTCTGTTATCAACCGATTATCCACCAAAATTCTAGAAAGTGCTAATAGAAGCTTCTGAGATTGCTTTCACCAAAGAGGAGTAGGACCCTTTAGGCTTCATGCACACAGGATGTTCCAAAAAACCTCCAAAAAACTTCAGTAGCTTATCAGTGATTATTTCAGCTGTTATTAGTGTTATATTACCGGTGTTTTTGAGCGTTTGAACGTTTTTACAGCTGAAAAACGTCTCTCAGAGCCCACTGGTCACATGAACACGGCTGCTGATAAACTGACCTTTAGTAGCAGTTGGGCATTTTTTTCAGCTGCCCCTGAACTCTCCTCTATGTTATCTTATCAGTACATTTACACAGGGTGTTTATAGTAGTTTCCAGGCAGTTGAGGTTAGAAGCTTTTTTGGAACGCAAAAAAATGTGTTCAGAATGGATGTTCAGAGGCATTTGAAACGCCAAATGCCTGTAACAGCTTGTAAACGCGACAAAACTTCTAACTCGCATTTAGGAGTGTTTCATTTAGAAGCATTTGTCATTTTCCAGAAAAAAAAACGCTTCTAGACGCAAACGCGGCAAAATGCGGCTAAACGGGCGATTTTCAGCGTCGGTTTCTAGCTGTCAAAAAATCGTTCAGGAGAGGTTGAAAAAAGCATCCCATGTACATTATGGCCCCTTTCACACGGGCTTGTCCGTTTGCGGAGTCCGCTCTGCTCAGCAGGGATCGATCCGCTGATCCCCGCTGAGCAGACGGATGACAGATCCTTCTCTGCTCACTGTGCAGAGATGGAACTGTCAAAGCCCCGCTCTCCTCCATGGAGATCAGATTAAAACGGATCCATCCGTCCGTTTTCATCCGATCCGCTCCGATCCGATTATCTAGACGGATGGAAAATAGGGTTTACATCTATCTGGATTTCACGGACAGGATTGGATCGGAGAGCGGCGGATGTCAGCGGACATGTCACCCCTGACATCGGCCGCTCCATAGGGCTGCATTGAGCGTCCGATCAGGTCCTCCTAAAAAACTGTCAGACAGACCTGAATGGAACGCCCGTGTGAAAGGGGCCTAAGCCTAAAGTCTCAAAAAGTAGCAGTGAAGATATCTACATTTTAAAGAAAATCCAGGAAGGTTACCATGAAGAAACTGAAAAAGTGGGCAGCAAACATCCTAACAGAAATGCCTCTTCAAAGACACTTCATTGTTGGATGTCTTAACAGTGCAAATGACAAGATCACTCACATGCTCAGTAGATTATACAGTCTTTTGCTTGGCAGCAAATTTGACCTGTACCCTAAAATGTCTATATTACTACCAAGGGAGCCTGTAGGGCTGTGTTGACTAGCTAACATCATTGTCTAAAACCTTCAAAGACTGGACAGCTAATATTGGGACTGTCATTCATGTTGATGCTTTGGGGCTGTGTCAGTAGGCAAATGCAGTCTCTGATGTCAGTTTGAGGCATGTAATTTACTATATAATTCATTGTCAGGTGCATTTGTTCTTCAGATCCCCTTCGGCTTTGCATTTGACCTGCTTCTGTTTTTGCATCCCTATTGTCTTGTATGGGGAAAGAAGCTAACAAACGCCTGTTGACACATTCCATTTAGATTGCATCATTTAGGAGTGAGACAGCATTAAAGACAGTCTGTGTCTGGGCCAGTTTCTCAACCTTTTTTCAGTCAAGGCACCCTTTAAAATTATAGAAAATCTCAAGACACTCTTTAAAATTATGGATAGTCTCGAGGCACCCCATTCTAAAAGGTAAAAAACGATTCTAATAGTTTTACACAGCTATATCCACACGTAGGACACCCAACAATAGAGGTGGTTTATTCTTCCAAGCAAATACACTTTTGCACACTGGTACTGACTAGTATTCCTATGTTTCTCGTCTCCCTCAATTTCTCTCCATCAGTCAGCTAATGTGACCCCAGCACTGAGGGAGAAGGGCACAGGAGGGTAAAGTAAGGATGCTTTGGAGGCAACAGACATCCTTCTTCTCAACTGATGACATCATTGGTTGTTAGGATGCCAGTGTCTAGAAAGTCGTAATGGTGCAAAATGTAAACCCGTGGCTTTGCGTAACTAATTTTTGATTAATTTTTAGGCATTTTGCCAAGGCACCACTGAAGAAACCTGAAGGCACCCTAGTTAAAAAAGGCTGGTCTAGCCTTTGTGCGTTAAAATGATTACATGTGGTCAGCAAGCAAATGAAAAAAAAAATCCCTGTTTCCAAACTCTGCAGGCACTAAAATATAATTCAGTCTACATTAAATTTCACAGCCAGATTAAATCACATTTAAAGTGGTTGTAAACTTGTGACAACCACTTTAACCTACAGGTAAGCCTATGATAAGGCTTACCTGTAGGTGCCCTGCATATCTCCTAAACCTGTACGGTGCAGGAGATATGCAATGTTGAATTTGTGCCGACGTCATGTTGGTACATGAGCAGTGAAGGAACGGCCTCCGTGCCGTTCCTCCACTGCGACCGTGCCGTGAATGGTGGCTTCCGTGCTGTGCCTGGCCAGAGTCTCGGCCCTGGAAGGAAGAGGGGCAGAAGATGGATGCGGCCTGGAGCGGGGACATCGCTGGACGTCGCAGGCTTCGTTTGCAGGTAAGTGGCACATAATGGGCTACAATGTGATGCATAGTAGCCCATTATGATTCTACATTACAGGGGAATATAGAGGAAAGTAAACCCAATCTGGGTTTACTTCCTCTTTAAGTTGCTCTGCTTCCCTGCTTGCTAACTCTGCTCACTTCTCCTCCTATTGGTGATGCTGTAGTCTTTTGATCTCCGTCTGTTTACAATCTATTATAATCACCCTGACACCCCATTCCCACCAATAGTTCTAAAGTTAAAGATGATATGATCCATCAACACGTAAAAAGAAAGAAATGTACAAATAATGCATTTATTTATTTGTTAATGTCCCATATGATCTTTATCTTTGTATTTATCACTATTGTTGGAATGTAACATCATAATAATGTCATAGCCTAGCTGTGACTCATTGGGGTCTTGTTAGGGGTTTCTATATATATGCTTTGTATTTTTGATATGAAGTTGACACTCTACCTTGATAATTAGAATCTGCTCTGACCTAAAACATTGGCGGTGATTTACAGTGACAATGAACTAAAAAACATCTTTTCTGATGTTGGCTAGAAATGTGTCATAATGCCATCCTATCAAACATATTCAAACATATATACTTTCTCCCAACCTGCACTAAAACTGAGTATGTTTAGATGATTTTTTACTTGTTTTCATTTGTCTTTTTCTTACACTTTTGAATTTTTTCTTGTGTCAGAGTGTTTCCCTTGCTTTTTTTATACTATTTTGCATGCCTCTTTAGTGGTAAACATAAAGGAAGAGTATAAAAAATGTAAAAAAAAAAAAAGAAGAAATAAGAGAAAGGAATTTTGGTGCAGGGGAAACTGTAGGAATATAGCAAAGGATGTGGTGACCTGTATTGTGTGGTATGTTAACATAAATCAGCATTCTAACAGATTTGGTGTTAGACTCCCATATCCTGCGAAGATACGCGTCTGCACAGTACATACTCACAAGATTTGGGATCCTCAGCTTTTCCAGGATCCTTCAAGAAGGTCCAGTAATGTCATCCAGATCTAGATGAGTGCAGCCAGGTGCCCCCTTGGGGGTGGCTGATAGTTGTGGTTCACCTGACACCTTGCCCTCAGTCACACACTTTTCCTCTCATCCAGAGTCAAGGAACAGGCCGGTACTTTGTTTTTCTTTTATTAGGGGATAAACTTGGATGGGGAAAGGATGCTGTGGGATGCCCAGTGGATTGGTAAACAGGACCATTCTATATACACCGACCATATATACACTCCTCTTCCTCCAGCACTGACGCTTGCTGACTATTCCTCTACTAACTCCTCTTCTGCACACTGCTTGTTGTTCCAGGCCTGAAGAGCAATTTAGCAGGATTCCATGACACCTCTTCCTTCACCACAGCTAGCACATGGTGAGGCCTGCTCTACTGCTAGCAGGACCTCTGGACCGCCCATTACAGGCACGGGCCACAGGCTCCCAGTTGTGAAACCACGGGCCCTCAGGGTGTAGCTAAGTATGTTGGTGCTAGCTGGGCATGGATGAACTACTACTCCCAGCCCATTCTCCTTCCAGGCTGCTCCAGCCTACATTGCTGTCCAGTGACACTCCTTCCCCTGACGGGCCAGGCCTGACTAAATTTTACCTCACCTACAAAAAAACCCTACATACTCTAGCTCCCACTTACCAGGGGGCACTACACAAGCATTGCAGAAGGCACAGTGTAAGGTGACGCCTAATCTGTGATACCAGTTCACAGATTAGGCTAGCAGGACCTCTGGACTGCCCATTACAGGCAAGGGCCACAGGCTCCCAGTTGTAAAGCCACGGGCCCTCAGGGTATAGCTAAGTATGTTGGTGCTAGCTGGGCATGGATGAACTACTACTCCCAGCCCATTCTTCTTCCAGGCTGCTCCAGCCTACGTTGCTGTCCAGTGACACTCCTTCCCCTGACGGGCCAGGCCTGACTAAATTTTACCTCACCTACAAAAAAAACCCTACATACTCTAGCTCCCACTTACCAGGGGGCGCTACACAAGCATTGCAGAAGGCACAGTGTAAGGTGACGCCTAATCTGTGATACCAGTTCACAGATTAGGCTAGCAGGACCTCTGGACCGCCCATTACAGGCAAGGGCCACAGGCTCCCAGTTGTGAAGCCACGGGCCCTCAGGGTGTAGCTAAGTATGTTGGTGCTAGCTGGGCATGGATGAACTACTACTCCCAGCCCATTCTTCTTCCAGGCTGCTCCAGCCTACCTTGCTGTCCAGTGACACTCCTTCCCCTGACTGGCTCCTCCAACCTGCACAGACTGCTCCAGCCTTCTCATCCAGCTCCCAGGGTCTGTCACTCACCGACCCTGGTGGATCCTTTAAAGAGTATTTAAAATGTAGTGTCTCTACTGCTCTCCTGCTCCCTTGTGCTGCTCCAGGAACCGACTGCGCTCCTGGCTGCACCCGAGCCTCCAGGCCTCAAGGTCACCCCCCCCCAGACTGGGGGCTCCCTCCAGGGTGAGGCCTGCTCCACAGCACCTGCGACATTCTCCACTCTTCCACCCGACACTCTCCTCACTTGACTGGGCTGTCCCAGGGTATTTAAGGAGGCCTGCCCCCTGCTAATCCAGATTGGGGATTGGTCAGGGCTCCTTAGAACACCCAGATGATCCCACCTCTCCTCCAGCTTCTCTTTCCAGAATGTTCCAGTCCCTTCTGGAAAGAAGTAGGAGGATTGGGTGACATCATCTAGGAACTAGCCAGTCATACCTCAGCCACTCCCAGCCCAGAAATAAAAACAATTAGGACTGCTCTCAGTCAGGCCTGACTAAATTTTACCTCCCCTACAAAAAAAACCCTACATACTCTAGCTCCCACTTACCAGGGAGCGCTACACAAGCATTGCAGAAGGCACAGTGTAAGGTGACGCCTAATCTGTGATACCAGTTCATGTATTTCCACAGAGCAGCCCAAACACAGCAATTGGCATTGGTAGAGCAATCCAGCACCACAAAATTTACAGTGGTGTCTGGAGCACTACCGGGATACCTCTACCAGGACCTTCATGTTGGGAAGAAGCAAATGCCAGGCTTACATGCAACCAACACATCAGCTCACGGCAGAAAGAAATAGGAGAAATTTAAGGAAACCCACACTCATGGAAGATAATGCATCAATGGTAGAAGCCCTAGGACAGGGGTAGGCAACCTGCGGCCCTCCAGCTGTTGCAGAACTACAAGTCTCATCATACCTCTGGGAGTAATTGTAACTGCCAGCCTTGCAATGCCTCATGGGAAATGTAGTTCCACAACAGCTGGAGGGTCGCAGGTTGCCTACCCCTGCCCTAGGACGTAAGAAGTCTCACACTCCCCACACAGTTGTTCCTTTTCTTCTTAACAATATAGTTACACACCAAAATCCCAGACATAGCTTATCAGTTGAAGACTTCTGGTGTGTGTCGGAACCAAATCCTACAAAAAAGCAACAATGGCAGCCTCTCTGATCTGTTTGCAACTAGAAAAAAGGGCAAGGTGCACACGGGTAAGGCAAAGGAAACTACCACTGCTGTAATCTGTCTGTGCATATTGTGTCATGGCAGCTTCTTAAATTAACTGTTTATTGGTAACTTAACCAATCTGTTTCATTTCAGGAGGAAAGGGCTGCCTCCAGGCGAGCCTGCTTTCTGTTTGTATATTGCTACTATATACAGTATGTCCCATAGCTGCAAAAAGTTAGAGCTAAGCCTCATACACACTACTAGTATTTTTTCATTCAACTTGCTGGGTTAAAAACTGACAGCTCAGGTCAGGGCCGTTGTACTAACAATCCGATTTTAATACAGCAATCTCCCCTGCTGTTCTATTGTGTTCTGACAGGGGGACATCCCCCCTGCCAGAACACTCTGGTCAGCGCTTTCAGCCATTGGAACACTGATCAGGAGCTGGTTGGCAGATCTTTTTCGGTCATGAGCCTTTTGCCATACACACAGGCCAAATGTTGGACTGTTTATTTGGCCCGTGTGTACAGGGCCGTCTTAATACCACCATGGGCCCCTGGGCAAAGTAAGACACTAGGGCCCCTACCAGCTTGCCCCATTTTATGCACCTGCTCTCAAGAATTTAAGTTTAAATTGTTGATGGAATCAAACATATATTCATTACTACTTTCAATAAAATCGATTTTAAAACATGCCATAAATCAATGACTAATTAACACAAAGGGGGGGGGGGCAGAAGGGCACAGTACAGGGGGGTTAGGTGGGCACAGTAAAGGTTCCAGGATGCTGCCTGGGACACGGATATCCTGGGACAGCTTAGTAAAAAGCATGACTGTCCTTGCCAATCCCGGACAGTTGGCAAGTATGATGTAATGAGAGATTATCATGGGCCCCCCATGTACCTGGGGCCCCTGGGTAGTGCCCAGGGTTGCCCATGCATTAAGACAGCCCTGTGTGTGTACTAGGCTTTAGGAACCATGCATTTAGAGGTGCCATGATGCAACAGCTTCCACATGTATTTGCAAATTTATGCAACAAAAACCTCAGTTTTTAAACTGAGCTGAAACAGATTAGTTAGATGTTTATGCTGGCTAACTTGAAAGTGTGCTAGGGGACATTTATATTGTTATGGAAAATATCCAAACATCTCATTTAACTACTTGGCCATAGTTGGATCAAAATTCATCTGGTTCAGAAGGGACTGGCTGAGTTTCGATCCATCTATGGCCATTCCCATTATAGAAAAGTCAATACAATGATCAGCTTCTCTTGAACCGGATTGTTAGAAAATTTTCTTTTGATCAGTGCTGCAGCTTACTGATAAGAGTGTAGGCAGGTTGAAATGTATTTAGTTAGTTTCCAGCAGCCCGCCCAGGCTGGGAAAGGGTTAAGGCACTTTCGGCCTAGTTCCCCAGGCTTTTTGATTTTGGCAAGCCAACTTGTGATATATAAATAGGAGGGCTGCTAAGATAGAGTAGTGTTAGTAGTTATGTTGAGTTGCAGTTGCAATTGCAGTTGCTGGGTTGGCAGCATCAGAAGAAGACACTGGGGACCAGTGACAGCATCCAAGTCATGGACAATGCCTATATGGACTCCCACCTCATTGAGGTATGCCTGGGCCACTACATCATGTTAGTTAGGATTAGGGAAAGGACATTGTTCTTGCTGTATTATCATGCTGCATTTCAACAGTAAAGTTGTGTTGTTTTAAGCCGGGTCTGACATTATTCAAAGGGGTGCATGTTGGTTCTGGCATATTCAAAAAACCTGGATCTGTAAAGCAAATATGGGGTATGAAGTAACACTACTACTGAGGGTTAAATTAGCAAAACAAACAAGAGAAATTTATTTTCTATGGGTAACCAAGTCAAGAAACAAGCTACAAGCAAACAGTCATGAAGAATGGTACTTGGTAGGTGGTAAGTCCTCCGGTAATGAGGGGTTTGGTGTTCTGGCTCCCTCCCTAGCAGTCCGTCTCCCATGGTTATCGGGAGCAGACTGGTGTTACGGAGATCTATGGCCTGGTCATGTGGTACAGGAAAGGTAGAGTTAAGTGAGAGCAGGTATCTGGGCCTTGCTAGGTGTTCGTGGGACCCGATTCTGTTACTGAGAATGAGGTAACAGGGGGACGCTGGACTGGTGGAGCAGGTGCAGGCTCAGCATATCGCTTCTAATGTGACATACAAGTATAGTGTGTAGTGACATGGGACAATTCGCTTTTCAGAGGAACTCTGCACTTAATTGCTGCACACAGTGAAGGCTCATCTCTTAGTGGAATTGCTTTATTGTTTAATTGTTCACATAACTGCAGTCCCCACCTAGTCCCGGGCATTGGTGAGCGCACCCTGCGTGAGTGTTACCCCATGTGCACAGTCAAAGTAGGCCCCACCCACATACTATATTTGTACAGTGGAGGAGTCCCGCTGTCAGAATACAATAGCACAGTGGGAAGGATTCCTCTATCCACCTCCTTTGTGTGGATGGGGGAAGCTGATCAATTTTTTTCGATCACCCCTCTGGCTGATCAAAAAAATTCTCCATATTTGGCCAACCCTAGTAAGCTTCCAAGAGATCAAGAGAAAAGGGGTCGCTGTAATAAACTCCCTCATTAGGGGGCTTCCTGAGACAATTAGAGATAGATACAGTTGACGTGATCCTCAACACAATCTTGAACAGAACCCCCTACCCCTAAAGTAAAATTTGATAGAATCCACAGAGCCTTGTGGCTTGGAGGCTCTCTCCTTTGAAAAACAGGTGATATGCTTGTCCATCTTCAATCTTTTGCTAACAAGGAGCTAATTCTTTAGAAGGCTAGATATCTACTCCAGATCGATTTTGATGGTGCTTATTTCCAGATTTTTCCAGATTTTGCCCATGAGACCCTCCTAAGTAACAGCGTTTTGAAGCCTCTACTTAATATGCTGCGAAACCATGGAATTACCTAAAAATTGGGCTTTCCCATTGCCTTAAATGACTAATGACTGGAATAGTGCCACTGGATTGGCGTAGGGCCAATGTGGTGCCCATATTTAAAAAGGGATCAAGGTCTTTACCAAGTAACTATAGACCTGTTAGTTTAACTTCTATAGCTGGGAAGATACTGGAGAGTTTAATAAAAGACCACATAGATGAGTTCTTGTTGGATAAAAAGATTTTAAGCAACAGACAGCATGGATTCATGAAAGACAGAAGTTGTCAAACAAACCTGATTTAATTTTATGAGGAGGTAAGTAAAACCTTAGACAGCGGGGTGGCTGTGGACGTGGTATACTTGGATTTTGCAAAAGCGTTTGACACCGTTCCCCACACACGGCTAATGTGTAAGGTAAAGTCTACAGGCTTGGAAAGATCAATTTGTAAATGGATAGAAAACTGGCTAAAAGACCAAATTCAGAGAGTAGTGGTTAATGATTCTTATTCTGAATGGTCTAAGGTTATCAGTGGTGTACCCCAAGGTTCAGTGTTGGGACCCTTACTTTTCAATATATTTATAAATGATATCGGGTCTGGAATTAAAAGTACCATTTCAGTGTTTGCAGATGACACAAAGCTATGCAGTGGAATAACTTCCTTGCAGGATGTCTCCAATTTACAAGCCAACCTCAATGCACTGTCTAATTGGGCAACTATGTGGTAAATGAGGTTTAATGTCGATAAATGTAAAGTTATGCACTTGGGGGCTAAGAATATGCATGCATCGTACATACTAGGGAGTACAACTGGGGGAATCCATACTGGAGAAGGATCTGGGGGTGTTGGTAGATCATAAGCTTAATAATGGCATGCAATGCCAAGCTGCGGTTTCCAAAGCAACCAAAATAAAGTCTAGGAGATTAGAAAGGAGTATCGACTCGAGGAGGTACGGAAAATAATCAAACCAACGGGAAGAGACGTGAAAGAGGTCAAGGGGCTATAGGAAAAACTCTTGACCACGGGTTTTGACTTGACGTATAAGGTCTACTCCAGAATGATTACTAAACATGTCCCCGTTTTATTACAGAGATAGAGACCTCAGGTATGGAGAGAATTATGTTCTTTCCTAAAACCAACGAAACCTTTGGCGTCGAACCGTAACGTACGGTAATAATTCGAATACTAGATGGTTGTGGGGGTCTAGGAAGAGGTCATACCTAAGGGGGTCAACATGAGGGATCATACATGCTACGTACGTA
>BLSH010380045.1:1061543-1074100 GCA_018402905.1 Glandirana rugosa
GGAGAGAGGAGAGAGAGGGGGGAGAGGAGAGAGAGGAGAGAGAGAGGGGGGAGAGGAGAGAGAGAGGGGGGGGGAGAGAGGGGAGAGGAGAGAGAGGGGGGGGGGGGGGAAAGAGGGGGGGGGAGTACTCACTGAAAAGCAGGAGGGATGGATGAGACTCCATGTTTCTTCACATGCTGGGCTGGGCTGTTCTCTTGAATCTTCCCGCCCACATCTCCTTCTCTTACAGAACTCTGCATGTCGGGGAGTGTGGGCGGGGCAGACACAGCAGGAGAGGAGGGGGGAGGAGGAAGCAGCTGCAGCTGTCCACTGACTGGCTGTGCGGGCTGCAGGGGGAGGGGCCAGAACTCACTGCTCGCTCTGATGAGCTCAGCTGAGTGTCTCTCTGTGTCTGTGATCGGAGCGCTCAGTGAGCTTCGCTCCCATCACACAGTTTCTTTCCCACTCGCAGCGCTTCCCTGATATCAATAAACACAGAGGCTGTGCTCAGCTGACGGCAGGGGATTTGTGATGATTATCAGAGGGAGCTCTTTAATGAGACAAATTAGGCGGCCGCGAGGCCCCTGTAGGTGCGAGGCCTAAGGCGACCGCCTAATTTGCCTAATTAAAGAGCCGCCTCTGTAGCTCAGCATCACAGAACACAGTATACAGCTCAGCATCACAGGACACAGTATACAGCTTAGTATCACAGGACACAGTATACAGCTTAGCATCACAGAACACAGTATACAGCTCAGCATCACAGGTGGGGTATATAGCAGCCAGTATCACAGGTGGGTTAAATTGCAGCCAATAACACAGGTGGGGGTAAATTTAAGCCAGTATCACAGGTGGGGTAAATTGCAGCCAATATCCCAGGTGGGGTAAATTGCAGCCAATAACACAGGTGGGGTAAATTGCAGCCAGTATCGCAGGACACAGTATAGAGCCCCAGCATCACAGGTAGGGGTATATAGCAGCCAGTATCACAGATGGGGTAAATTGCAGCCAATAACACAGGTGGGGGTAAATTGCAGCCAGTATAACAGGTGGGGTAAATTGCAGCCAATATCACAGGTGGGGGTAAATTGCAGCCAATAACACAGGTGGGGTAAATTGCAGTCAATATCACAGGTGGGGTAAATTGCAGCCTATAACACAGGTGGGGTAAATTGCAGCCAGTATCACAGGTGGGGTAAATTGCACCAGAGGAGGCATTAACCCATTGTGTGCTGACGTGAGGTATGGCCAGGAAATATGCTATACTGGCATGTGCCAACATTATTCGGCACATGCACAGTGAAGAAACGGTCTCCGTGCCATTTCTTCACTGAGATCGTGCGGCTCTGTGTGCATGCGTGGAAGTGACGTCACGCGACTCTGGCCAGTCACAGCGCTGGAGTTCGTGGCCCTGGAAGGAAGAGGGGAGAAGATGGATGCTTCCTACTGCGGGGAAAGCGCGGGCGTCGATGGCAGGTAAGTGACTCATAATAGGCTAGTATGCGATGCATACTAGCCTATTATGCTTCTATATTGCAGGTGAATAAGATGAAGTAAACCCACCAGGGTTTTACATCAGGGTTTACTTCCTCTTTAAGACTCTGAGAAAACAAAACCGTGAAGCTCTGCACCATGTGTATGTGAGAAACCTAGGTGACACATCTATACAACATCCACAATCCTGTCAACCAATGCTTCACAAAAAAAATCTATAATATAAAAATATTTGAGAAAATTGACTAAAAACCGTCATAGTTCCCCTTTTTCAGCCTAGGAGCCAGCTATACTCTCAGACGAAAAACATGCTAAACATGCGGTCAATGAGGGTCATACAAGCAAATTAGTGACACAATCGAATGTAAATTAGGTTGCATAAAGTAAAGGCAAAAGTTCTTCTATGTATTTGCAATGTATTCGTGGATCCCTAGGCAGCCAACTAAGAGAGATTTGCATAGGTCTACAACAGATTTAACACTAAAGATAAGACAAATTTACACTCACAACTGATGCACAGTGTGTGGCTAGGGGAAACTTTAATTCTGTTGCAGTGCTACTTTAGCGCAGCAGATGGGGATATGAATAAAGCCAAATGAAGACAAAAGTTTGTCTAATAATCTTTCTCACTCGCTGCTCTTGTATAGCTGTGCAACAGAGTTGATATATGTACCCCAATGTCCTACACATGGTAAGAGGTGTCTTAAATTCATTCATTTTGGTAAAAGAAAACAATAAGAATTAATGGTATTTTTTAGTTTATTTGATGATGTTTTGTATTACATATAGATAAAGTGTATAAACCCTTTATTTTACAAATCAACAGTTATTGTTATTCAAATTACACCTGTTTTGCAGAGCATCCTGGGCATTCTCAAGAGAACAACTAGCACTTCTCGCTCAATTTTTTCACTTCCTCTCTTCAATTGTGAGCTTGTGTGGGGGAGGGGACCTGGGGGATTCAATTTCCTAGTTTAGCTTTAGGTCTATTAACAGTTCAGGCATATACAGTATATATTGTTTTTTCATTTTATTTATTAGTCCTCAACATTAAAAAAAAAAATATATATATATATATATATATATATATATATATACACACACACACACTGTATTGTCAAAAGTATTGGGACACCTTCCTTTACACACACGTGAACTTTAAAGGCATCACGGTCTTAGTCCTTAGGATTCAATATTGAGCATTTGCAGCTATAACAGCTTCAACTCTTCTGGGAAGGCTGTCTACAAGGTTTAGGAGTGTCTATGGGAATGCTTGCCCATTCTTCCAGAGGAGCATTTGTGAGGTCAGGCACTGATGTGGACGAGAAGGCCTGGCTCGCAGTCTCTGCTCTAACTCATTCCAAAGGTGTTCTGTTGGGTTGAGGTCAGGACTCTGTGCAGGCCAGTCATGTTCCTCCACCCCAAACTCGCTCATCCATGTCTTTATGGACCTTGCTTTTTGCACTGGTCCAAATCATTTGGTGGAGGGGGGATTATGGTGTGGGGTTGTTTTTCAGGGTTTGGGTTGGCCCGTTAGTTCCAGTGAAGGGAACTCTTAAGGTGTCAGCATACCAAGACGTTTTGGACAATTTCATGCTCCCAAGTTTGTGGGAACAGTTTGGGTATGGCCCCTTCCTGTTCCAACATGACTGCACACCAGTGCACAAAGCAAGGTCCATAAAGACATGGATGAGCGAGTTTGGGGTGGAGGAACTTGACTGACCTCAACCCGATAGAACACCTTTGGGATGAATTAGAGCGGAGACTGTGAGCGGAGGCTGATTTCAGGTTTGACCTCTGTAACTCCTGTCTACAACTTACTTCCTGAGATCTTGGTTTCTCTACTCACAATGACTTTGCCTGCTATCCTGCCTACCGACTGTTTCTCAGCCACCAACCACTGCCTGTGCAGACATTGCTTCTAGTCTGCTGTGTGTTCATGTGTCCTGGCCAGTTGCCTTTTTAGTCTGCCTCTTCTGGGAAGCTTCCTGTTGGTCTGCAAAAGCATATTACAGCCCAGCCAAATCAACCCCCAGAAGGGATTTTCTGTGGACTGGACTCTTGGCATCCATGCCACTCTTTGCCCTCTCAGTCCCTGTGCTTCCCCCCCAGATCTGCCTGGATCAGAGGTGTAAGGGAAGCCATCTTGGCATTCAACAACCAGGTATGTAATACTGTACCCAAGTGTCTAAAATGTCTTTCAACTAAGTTGCCACAAATGCCAATAGACACCTCACCACCCCAAAAGAAATGGTTTGCTTCTCTCATAGGAAAGAAGATGACTGTTCCCTTTCCAAATTAGAAAACATCTAGAGCATGAGAGGAGTGGAAGGGGTTATACTGGGCTGTCTTAAAGCTCTATTTGCCAGTGTCCAATCTAAAGGCAATACAGTAACTTAACCGAATGTACCACAATTGCTTTTCCTTAATGTAAAATCAAAATATAATATTTACTTTCTAGCCAGAAGTACAATAACTTTCCCACCAAATCATCCAGTATGACAATATTAACCACTTCACCCCCTGAAGGATTTCCCATGTTAGGACCAGAGCACTTTTTGCTATTCGGCACTGCAACGTTTTAACTGTCAATTGCGCAGTCGTGCGACATTGTACCCAAAGGAATTATTTTGTCCTTTTTTCCCACAAATAGAGCTTAATTTTGGTGGTATTTGATCACCTCCGCGTCATTTCTGATCACCACTATGAACAAAAAAAGAGCGACAATTTTGCAAAAAAAAAAAAATATATATCTTACTTTTTGCTAAAATACATATCCATGAGAATTCATTTCTGGCGTTTTTACAACTTTTTTTTTACTGATAATGGCAGCGATTTTTATCGGGACTTTGATATTGGAGCGGTCACACTTTTTTTGAAACAATAACATTTATAAAGCGATCAGAAATTTAAGTATCCACTGATTACTGTATAAATGTAATTGGCAGTGCAGGGGTTAACCCGCAGGGAGCGATCTAGGGGTAAACTGTGTTCCCTAGGCATGTTCTAACTGTGAGGGGGCTGGGCTACCATGGGCATAAGAGATCTAACTGATTCCAGTGACAGGGAACAGTAGATCTCTTACATGCCCACTGACAGAGCGGGGAACCGCCGTGTTTACATTGGTGGTACCCTGTTCTTTCTCTCTGCCAGGTCATCGCGGCTCGCCGGCGGACATTGGGTCCGCCCGAGCCGCGGGCACACTCCTGCAGTGTAGACGGCGATTCACGCTACAGCGCCACTCTGCAGCAGTAAATGTACGCGAGCCGGTCGGGAACTGGTTAAGGTGGGCTCTAATTATTTTCAATTCTTTTTATGCAGATGATGTTTTTCCTTGCGTAATCCTAGTATAGATAGACATATCCCTCATCAATAGTATACTAGACTATTCTTGTACATTTTCAGATTTAAAATTGCCAGTACTAAATTAAAATGTAGCGATCTTTTTTTTTTTTTTTTTTGTCAAAGGTAGCTGAAGTTAGAAGCTGATTGGCTACTACGCACAGCTGCAACAGATTTTGCACTCTCCAGTTTTAGTAAATCATTCCCACCGTGTCCCTAATCACCACCACACAACTCATAGGGATTGATTTACTAAAGGTGAGGAGTGTAAAATCTGGTGCAGTTCTTTACAAAAAACAATCAGCTCCTAGGTTTTATTGTCAAAGCTTAGTTAAGCAAGCTGAACTTAGAAGCTGATTGGCTACCATGCACAGCTGCACCAGATTCTGTGTACACCAGGTTTAGTAAATCTCCCCTATAGTGTTCTTAATCTCAGCCACACCACTCACTGTGTGCCTAATCACCGCAACACCACTGACAGTGTCACTATTTACTGCCACAACATTCATAGTGTCTCTGATCACCAAAACACAAGTTGCAGTTTGTAAGGTGTCTCTAAAAAGGATTAGACCAGAGTGGAGCTTTGGCTGAGGGTTGAGGCATTAGCGTAGTCATGAAGGCTGGGTCAGCAACAAGTCTTGACAGTAAGGTACAAAGTCAGAATCCAGAAGCGTGGTTGGGGGCAGGCAGGGGCATACCCATGTAGTCATGCCCCCGTAGGGGTTGCTGAAAGTAGAGGTTCACCTGTCACACTGCCCTCAATCACACATGTCCTTACATCCAGAGTCAAGAAGAACAGGCCAGTACTTGTGTTTTTGTTGTTTTTATTAGGGGATTTAACTTGGATGGTATAGGGTAATTATGGGATGCCCAGTAAATCAAACAGCTCTTGAATGGGACCATCAACATAAACTCCAGTATATACACTTCTTCTTCTTCTCCAGCACAACACTTGCTCTCAGTTAACTCCTCTTCCTCCAGCACAACACTTGCTTTTCAGTTAACTCCTCCAGCACATTACTTCTCCGACCTAGCTAGCACATGGTGAGGCCTGCTCTCAATTTAGCCTGGCTTCAGTGAACCGCCCATTACAGGCAGGGACCACAGGCCCCTTTAGTGTAGCAAAAATTGGAAAGTGTGCTAGCTAGCCTTGGTGGACTACTGCTCCCAGTCCAACCCTCTTCAGGTCCTGCCAGCCCTCCTGGCTGCAATGACCCAACTTCACTGCCCAATGACACCACAGTCCCAACTGGCTCTTGCACCCTTCCTGGACTGTCTCTCACCCAATCTGCTCCGGTGTGCCTCTCCCAGCTTCCCAGGGTGTGTGTCATTCACCAACACCTGAAAACAACCCGTTGTTCTTTTCCTGGAGAGTACACTCTCCCGCTGTCCTCTACTTGCTCTCCTTTGTGCCTCTGTTCCAGGATCTCTCAATCCACCTGGATGCACCCGAGCCTCAGGCCGAGGTCACCCCCCCCCCAGACTGGGGGGCTCCCTCAAGGCCCTGACAGCCTCAGTACTCCATCTTCATCTCTTCCACCCAAACAACTTCTCCCTGGCGGGGCTGACCCCAGGTATTTGAGAATGCCTGCCCCCTGCCAATCAAGGTTGAGAATTGGTCAGGGTTCCCCAAACACCCCAGGCAGATCCACTTCTCTTCCCCACCCTGACTTCTAGAACTCTCTAGAAGTAAAGGGGAGGTAACCAAGAGGTGTCGCCACCTGTGAATCACCAGCCACTCCCTGAGACACTCCGAGCCCAGAATCAAAACAACCAGGCCTGACTAAATTTACCTCACCTACCACAAAAGTCTACTTCTAGCACCTACCTGAAAGTAGAGGGCGCTACACACAGACTGGCAGAGTAAAGCAAAATCATAAGTTCTGTAGTGCAGTAATATCGCACATGCACACACCCAAGGAAACAGATCCAACAAACGGGCACAGAGCACAGAAAGTCCTGCTATTTAAAGTGGTTGTAAAGACAGTTTTTTTTTAAATCTTAATGTTTTATATGCATTAAGATGAAAAACCTTCTGTGTGCAGCAGCCCCCCCTCAGCCCCCCCAATACTTACCTGAGCCTCCTCTGATCCAGCGATTTTGCACGAAAGACTCAGCTGTCTGGGACTCTCCCTCCTGATTGGCAGAGACACACAGCCGGTGCCACTGACTCCTGCTGCTGTCAATCAAAGTTAGTGAGCCAACGAGGAGAGAGAGGGGGAGGGCCCTAGCCATGGCTTCCTGTCTGAATGGACACACAGAGCAGCGGCTCGGCTCGGGTGACACCATAGCAAGCTGCTTGCTGTGGGGCACTGGGCAGGAGGGAGAGGTCAGAACTGCCAGAAAGGGACAGAGCAGGTAAGTATAACAAATTTGTTATTTTTAAATAAAGAAACCTGACACTTTAGTATTACTTTAAAGGCTGACCTGATTACAGATTGACTGCAGCTGGAAGACAGGTGGAGCCATAGAGTCTCAGGGGTAGAAGCACCAAGCAGAGTGTATGCTACAGAGACTTAAACCCTCCAGTGGCAGAGTGGACAGAGCTTTAGCACAAAACTGGAAATTCCAAGGCAGGCCCATTACACAGTTTTCCTAATCACTCACATTGCTCCTAATCACCGCCATACCATTCACAGTGTTCCTAGTCACCACCACACCAGTCTAAGGGTCCCTGATCACCACTCACAGGGGCTAATTTGCTAAAACTGGAGAGTGCAAAATTTGGTGCAGCTGTGCATGGTAGCCATTCAGCTTGTTCAATCAGTGTCACCAGGACTGGTTCACGCATGCAGTGCTCTCTGAAGAGTCATCTGTGTTTGGATCACAATTTCCAATTGTTGGTCAAGAGAGGTTGGCTGACAAGACTAGAAAACTTTTGTTGGCTAACAAGTCGTTAGCCAATTGTTGGCTCGTGTGTACAGAAGTTGGGCCAACAAAAAATTAGAAGTGCAAACACTCATGCTCGGAATCGAGGAAGTGTTCAGTCGTGTAACCTGTGTTCGTGATTCACAAATCACATTCACCTGAGCTTCCTCATTATACACTCGTAACACGTCACTACCTTTGGCTTTGTTGGCCGATTACTTGACTACTGTCAGTACGCTAGACAAAACCACCAACAGCCAATTTGGGCAAAAGTTGGATGTTCGGTTGTCCAACAATCTGTGCGTGTGTACGAGGCTTAACAGTGCAGCCTGTCACATTAGGGTTGATTTGCTAAAACTGGAGAGTGCAAAATCTGGTGCTCTTCATAGAAACTAATCATCTTCCAGCTTTTTTTCAAAGCTTAATTAAACAAGCTGGAGTTAGAAGCTGATTGGCTACCATTCACAGCTGCACCAGATTTTGCACTCTCCAGTTTTCCTAAATCAACCTCACTTTCTCTGATCACCACCACACCAGTCACAGTGTTGCCAGGCCAGTGTAGCTACAATCAGTGTTCCTAATTGCCATCACACCAGACCATGCACGCCAGCAACATTTTTCCCGATCATCACCACACCAATTGCAGTGTCATCAGACCAGTGTAAGACAACAATATGTCCCTGATTGTTGCAACACCAGTCCTCAGTGTCACCACACCAGTGTAAGTCAGCAACAGTGTTCCTGATTGCTGACACACCAGTCACCAGTGTCACCAGACCAGTGTAAGCCAGCAACAGTGTTCCTGATCGCCACTACACAAGGTCCCACTGTCATCAGACCGGTGCAGCCAACAACATTGTTTCTGATCATCAGTGTAGTGTTGCCTCTGCCTGCTGCCTGTACTGACCCCGGTCTGTTTATTGACTACATTTCTGCCTGCTGCCTGGACTGATCCTTTGCCTGTTTACTGACCATGTCTTTGCCTGCCACCTGAACCATCTACATGTCCAACTGACTATGTACCTGTAACTGCAGTCCTGGAACCACAGAAACTATCTTCAACCTTCTATATTTCCTGACCAGTGAACATGGCATTCCCGGGGCAGCCACATATCAGTGGGCTAAACTTTCTTGGCTTATAGGAATGGAGACTGCTATAGGTGATGCTACACTAAGCTATATCCTCCAACCAAGCCACTGCCATCTACAATAAATCCCTGTCCTCCACCCTGGATGAGCTCGCTACCCTCACCACACACAAAATCAGGCCTCCACCCCTACAACCCTGTCAAATAGACGACACCAGAAATCTCAAAAAGTGTAGCCGCGCTCTTGAGCGTCTGTGGCACAAAACAAAGTCTCTCAAAGACTTCAAGCAATACAAATCTGCCCTCCATAAATACAATTCTTGCCTCCACACTGCCAAGCAGACCTATTTTACCACTCTTATTAACACCTTCTCATCCAGTCCCCGTCAACTCTTCTCTACCTTCAACTCCCTACTTCGTCCTCCACCACTTCCGCCCACTAACACACTCACTGCTCAGGAGATTGCTAATCACTTAAAAAGAAAGATTGACACAATTCGTGATGAAATCTCCACTCTACAGGCATCTTCCCCAGTTAACACCCCATGTCAGCAAGCACAATCGGCACTATCCTTATTCAAGCCTGCTACTATAAACAAGGTTGCTAAACTCCTTTCTAACGCCCACCTAACTACCTGTCCGCTGGACCCTATTCCCTCTCAAATACTACGGTCACCCTCTGAACTCTATCCTGCACTCTCTAACTCACATCTTCAATCTCTCCCTCTCTTCTAGCATCTTCCCCAATGCTCTAAAACATGCAGAGTAAAACTGGCAGAGTAAAGCAAAATCATAAGTTCTGTAGTGCAGTAATATCGCACATGCACACCCCCATACTCAAAAAGCCATCCTTGGACCCTACCGATCTTAACAATCTACGCCCTATCTCCTTGCTCCCCTTTTCCTCCAAACTCCTCGAAAGCCTGGTCTACAACCAACTGAGTGACCACCTTGTTAAGAATAACCTTCTTGACCCCCTTCAATCTGGATTTCGCCCTCAACACTCCACAGAAACTGCCCTTCTTAAACTCACAAATGACCTACTAATTGCAAAAACCAATGGACACTACTCTGTACTCCTACTTCTAGACCTTTCGGCTGCCTTTGATACAGTTGACCTCCCCCTCCTCCTCAAAAAACTTTACTTCCTCGGTCTTCATGACTGTGCTCTTCATTAGCTCTCATCCTACCTATCCCAACGTTCGGCTTTGTTGGACGATTACTCGATTCATATCAGTACTGTAGACAAAACCATGGACAGCTATTTTGGACAAAAGTTGGACATGCGGTTGTACGATAATCGGAGCATGTGGACGAGGCTTATCAGTTGAACGGTCATGCCGGAAAACCAGCATTCATTCAGGCTGTAAGTGCTGATCTGTGTATTCTGATTGGGGGGGTGGATGGGGGGCACACCCCCTTCAGAACACATAGACACAGTGGGAGAGATCCCTACATTAATATCGCTTGTGTTGATGTGGGTATCTGTGAGTTGTTGTTTTTTTTTTTTTCATTCAACCTGCTGCTTAAAATTAAAAAAAAAAAACAAAAAAACTGCATGTATAGACCCTGCTTAATTCTAGAGGATGATTGAAACAAAAAAATAGATCAATAAATAGTAAATGAATTTAAACATGCTTTAAATAACTTTAGATCCATAGTCAGACAAAAAGGTAAAAAAAAGCTTGTATATTTAGTATTTGACAGTAAATAAATTTAAACATGCTTGGAATAACTATCTGACTGTAGTTTACAGACAAAACAGTTTACCTCAAATGTTTAAAACAAAGTGAATAAAGGCAGACTCGTTGGACCACTTGGTCTTTTTCTGCTGCTATTTTTCTGCTGTCATTCTTCTATGCTTCTGTATTCCCTTGCAGGTAATTAACAAAAATCAAGCTATTTTCATTCAGACTGGGTTCACACTATTGCGAATTGGATGTGGGTTTCACCGCATCCAATTCACATAGCAGGAGATTGTGACCGGCTCTCTATGGAGCCGGTTCACACATCTCCGCAGCGGTTCTGGTGCGAATTGCACAGGAGCCCTTTGTGTCGTTTGGTCCGTTCCAGGTCCGAATTCAGCCAAAAATATCGGACCTGAAACGGTGAACCAGGACGCACCAGACTCCTGCTGTGAATCGGAATGTGCTGCAGTGTGAGCCCAGCCTCAGGTTTTGGGGGAGCTTTGAGAGGAGACACAAAAGAGGGACTGATCCCAAGCCTAGTTTCGGAGCTTTAAAGCTAATTGCTTGTTTGGCTTATCGAGACTGTGATATTGCGGCAGACAGATAGGACACTTTTGACACTTTTTTGGGACCAATGACATTTATACAGCGATCAGAGCTAAACATAGCCACTGATTACTGTGTAAATGTCACTGGCAGGGAAGGGGTTAAACTGTAGGGGGTGGTCAAGGGGTTAAATGTGTTCCCTCACAGTGTTCTAACTGTGGGGCTGGGCTGGCAGGGGCATGACAGATCTGACTGTTCCTGTTACTGGGAACAGTAGATCTGTCAGATGTCCCCTCACAGAATGGAGATCCGCCGTGTTTACACTGGCAGATCTCTGTTCTGCCTCTGCAACAGCCGATCGCGGGCAGCGGGCATGAGAGTGTGCCGCTCTCCCGCCCGCAACTGCACGAACTGCAGTACAGCTACGGTGATTCGCGCAGCAGTGCCAGCCTACCATCATCAAACGTCGGCGGGCAGTCAGCAAGCAGTTAAATTGATTGTTAAACCACTTGTATAAAATGCTCCCATCTCCTCTGTTTTATAACATATAAGTTCTCCTGTATCTGTGTTATATCATATATATGCTTATCTGTACTAATAACACAGCATCGTCCTACGATCAGTTGCCTTCTTTCTCCTCTCCTCTGCCAGCTGAGAGTTCCGATGGGGGGGCTGGGGGCAGGGCCATCTTAATGATATCATGGGCCCCTGGGCAAAGCAATGCACTAGGGCCCCTATCAGGGAGATGGTGACCTGCGGCGTGCTATGCGTGCGGTGGCAATGAGCGAGTGTGGCTAAATAATGCTACATATTGGCATGGCTTTTTAGTTTCATTAGAAAACACAAAACCGTGTGTACCAAGGTTTAAAAAAAGAAGTATGGACTTTAAAAAAAAAATATTATAACATCCAGGCAATTAGAATTTTCAGATGGCCAGCAGCATGGGCAGCCTCTGTACTACTTTCATGATAAAGTACTTTAAATAAATACTGGTTTTGGCAATCACAAAGCTAGACCCCAGACTAAGACTCGGTTCACACTGCTGCAATCTCAGAGATCGCATATGATTCGCACCGCACTGCAGTGTGAGCCGAATGCGATCTCTGTGCGATGCAAATTCAGCCACAGAGATTGTATGGCTGAATTTGCATCACAATCGGATCAAACTCGCACAGGGACCCCTTTTTATCACAGGGTCAGAATCAGATCTTAACCATGCGATCCGATTCCTGTGCTTTCGAAACACTAACGGTTTTGGTCATAAATAAATTTCATGAAATAGTACTTTCATCATGTCTCCGACGGGTACGACGACCGGTAGACTTTTAAGATTAACGGACCTACAATATTATAAAAAAAAAATTTCAGGTATGAAGAAAAAAATTTGGAACCATGTGTGCCAAAACACAAAAGATTACTTTGATTTTTCGGTACGGTTATACATCGTAATAAATCGGTGTGAGCGAGTAACGGTGGCGTGCGTATCGTGCGGCGTCCAGTGGTAGAGGGACTATCCCCGGGATCACGTAACGAAACGGGTCCCCGGGTACTA
>BLSH010380045.1:1127966-1138694 GCA_018402905.1 Glandirana rugosa
AAGAGGTCAAGGGGCTATAGGAAAAACTCTTGTCCACGGGTTTTGACTTGACGTATAAGGTCTACTCCAGAATGATTACTAAACATGTCCCCGTTTTATTACAGAGACAGAGACCTCAGGTATGGAGAGAATTATGTTCTTTCCTAAAACCAACGAAACCTTTGGCGTCGAACCGTAACGTACGGCAATAATTCGAATACTAGATGGTTGTGGGGGTCTAGGAAGAGGTGATACCTAAGGTTTAATGTTGATAAATGTAAAGTTATGCACTTGGGGGCTAAGAATATGCATGCATCGTACATACTAGGGGGAGTACAACTGGGGGAATCCATAGTGGAGAAGGATCTGGGGGTGTTGGTAGATCATAAGCTTAATAACGGCATGCAATGCCAAGCTGCGGTTTCCAAAGCAACCAAAATCCTTTCTTGTATTAAGAGAGGTATGGACTCCAGAGACAGAGACATTATTTTGCCCCTGTACAAATCATTAGTAAGACCTCATCTGGAATATGCAGTTCAGTTTTGGGCACCTGTTCTCAAAAAGGATATCGGGGAACTGGAGAAAGTGCAGAGAAGGGCAACCAAACTAATAAGAGGCATGGAGGAGCTCAGCTATGAGGAAAGATTAGAGGATCCGAATGTATTCTCTCTTGAGAAGAGGAGATTAAGGGGGGATATGATCAACATGTACAAGTATATAAGTGGTCCTTATAGTGAACTTGGTGTGGAGTTATTTACTTTAAGGTCATCACAAAGGACAAGGGGGGCACTCTTTACGTCTAGAGGAAAAAAGATTTCATCTACAAATACGGAAAGGTTTCTTCACAGTAAGAGCTGTGAAAATGTGGAATAGACTCCCTCCAGAGGTGGTTTTGGCCAGCACAGTTGATTGCTTTAAAAAAGGCCTGGATTCTTTCCTTAATGTAAATAATATAACTGGGTACTAACATTTTTAGGTAAAGTTGATCCAGGGTGAATCCGATTGCCTCTCGGGGAATCAGGAAGGAATTTTTTCCCCTCTTATAGCAAATTGGATCCATGCTTTGCTGGGGTTTTTAGCCTTCCTCTGGATCAACTGTGGGTGAAGGATTGTATATGGGATTATTTGGTTGTGTATGTGTGTATGTATGTGTATATATATATATATATATATATATATATATATATGTATATATATGTATATATATAAAAATGTTTATTTTTTATTTTTTGGTTGAACTGGATGGACTTGTGTCTTTTTTCAACCTGACTAACTATGTAACTATTGTGGGCTCGTGCGCCAACGGAAGTTTGCATGTGTGCCCACTGGCCAGCGGGGGAGCCAATCAGTGGGTGGAGCGGACTCGATGTCCACCGGCCACCCGCGATTGCTCCAGAGAGAGACAGAATGGGGATCTGCCAGTGTAAACAAAGCAGATCCCCGTTCTGACAGGGGAGTAGAGTGAGATTGTCTGTTCCTAGTGATTAGGAACAGCGATCTTTCTCCTCCTCCAGTCAGCCCAGCCCCCATACAGTAAGAAACACCTCCCAGGGACCACATTTAACCCCTTGATCACCACTAGTTTTAACCCCTTCCCTGCTAGTGTCATTTATACAGTAATCAGTGCATTTTTATAGCACTGATTGCTGTATAAATGTGTCTGGTCCCAAAAAAGTGTCAAGTGTGTCCGATCTGTCCACTGCAATGTCGCAGTCCAGCTAAACATCACAGATCATTGCTATTACTAGTAAAAAAATAAATAATAAAAGTGCCATAAATCTATCCCCTATTTTGTAGACACTATTTTTGCGTAAACCAATCAATATACGCTTATTGCATTTTTTTTTTTACCAAAAACATGTAAAGGAATACATATTGGCCTAAACTGATGAACAAAAAATTCGGTTTTTTACATTTTTTTTGGATATTTATTATATCAAAAAGTAAAAAATATTTTTGTTTTTTTTAAATTGACGCTCTTTTTTTGTTTATAGCTCAAAACATAAAAACTGCAGGTGTGATCAAATACCACCAAAAGAAAGCTCTATTTGTTGGAAAAAAAGGACATACATTTTGTTTGGGTACAACGCCGCACAATCGCCAGTTAAAGCGACGCAGTGCCATATCGCAAAAAATGGACTGGTCATTAAGGGGGAAATCCTTCCAGTCGTTAAGTGATTAAACTCCAAATTTTCTGCACAGAATCTACAGAGTTACACACATTTTGCAATTTGCTGCCACTGGAGTTAGTACTAGAAAAAACTGCATATGTAAAACTGTTCCTTGGCGCAGGGCCGGCTCTACCAGTAGGCGGAGTAGGCGGCTGCCTAGGGCGGACAGCCACTTAGGGCGCCTGGCCATTCTTGATTTGTCACTGGCTGCTCTGCTTTGATTCATGTAAAAACTGACACTGTCTGACTGAGATAATGAGACTGTATTATCACATGCCATTTGCAAATGTAAATTGAAATAGTGACTGCCAAATACCCCCCTTCCGCCCCCTCCCCCGGTGAGGCTGTATTTGATTGGCACAGGTGAAGCTGTTTTGATTGGTGCTGGTAAATCTGTATTTGATGGGCACAGGTGAGGATGTATTGATTGGCGCTGGTGAGGCTGTATTTGATGGGCACAGGTGAGGCTGTATTGATTGGCGCTGGTGAACCTGTAGTTGATGGGCACGGGTGAGGCTTTATTGAGTGGCGCTGGTGAAGCTGTATTTGATGGGCACAGCTGAGGCTGTATTGATTGGCGCTGGTGAAGCTGTATTTGATTGGCGCTGATCAGGCTACATTTAATGGGCGCTGAACAGGCTGGGCAGGGAAAAGGGAGTGGGGTCGGGGGTGGTGCCAAGGGGGGGGGCGGCAAAATGAGGTTTCGCCTAGGGTGTCAAAAATCCTTGCACCAGCCCTGCCTTGGTTTCAAACCCCCTCACATCTCAACATGAAGCTGAGAGATGTGGAAGTGGGAGTCTTTGCTCCTCCATCAGGTGTCTGGAATGGGTATGCATGAAGATATCCCATATAGGACATTATGGACTAATGTTACTTCTTTTTAACATTTTATGTGTCTGTATACACTGGGGAACAGGTAAGATTCCCAGTTAGTAAGGGAGAAAGTAGTCAGGTAGGTTTCACTCAAAACAACCTAACAAACATTGCTGGGCCTTGGAATGCTGGTGAGTCCAGGTCATGTTTTTGTTACAATTGTGTAAGGCCTCATGTACACTGCTGCTGGTAAACGGACGTTTAGGAGCAGTTGGGCATTTTTTTCAGCTGCCCCTGAACTCTCCTCTATGTTATCTTATCAGTACATGAACACAGGGTCGTTTATAGTTGTTTATAGGCAGTTGAGTTTAGAAGCATTTCTTGTAAAGCAAAAAAATGCGTTCAGGGCGGATGTTCAGAGTAGTGACGACCCATCCATAGGGGGTGCATGGGCGTCGCGGCCCCCCCCCCAGAGCTAACCACAAAAAAAAAGGCCCTTAACCGCCTCCCGACCACGTAACGACTATAAGCGATGACAGTGTGGCTCTGTCCCACAAATTGCCGCTTATAGTCGACGCTCGCTCACCTTGGATGAACCTTTTTTAGGTGTGTAAGGTCTATAACTGGTCTCCAGGAACCGTTTCTTTTCTGTACCAGAAAAAGAGGGGAGTATAGATCTTGGAACTTCTCTTCTTCCGGAACCGGCACCGCTGCTGCTTGGGTCACCAAGGAATCCACATATTCCAGTAGAATCAGTTTCTTCTCCTCTGAACATGGCATCAGCGTGGGCATGACCTTGAGCACTGGAGGCCTCGCGAAAGACCAGGAGTGCCCGACGGAAACTCTCATGATGACCCAAGCGTCCAAGATCGAGGCCGCCCAAACCTGTTGGAAGCGAAGCAAACGTGCTCCCACCCGACCTATCTGGGCGGGGCCCAATCTCAAAAAGTCTTAGTGGATTCATGCCCAGCAGGTGCCGAGCTCTTGGCGGCCCGTTGGGTGGAGGATTGGCCTCTCCACAATTTACGCCTGAAGTCTCATCCAGGCCTGTAGCAGCGGGCCTCTCTTGTCTGGTCTGACACCTGCCTCCTTGGTTGAGGCTTCTTCTGTCCAAACAGTCGCCTGTCCTGTGGGAAGAACCCCGACTTCCCCCTGGTGGCCCTGGCAATCGCCTTGTCCAGCCTATTCCCAAATAGAGAGGACCCTTCAAAGGGGATTCTGCACCAGGTCTGTTTAGAGGACAGGTCTGCGAGCCAGGGGCGCAGCCACAAGGCCTGCTTGGCCGTTACCGAGGACAGCATTATCCGAGCTACCAGGCGAATTAGATCCAGGGAGGCCTCCCCCAGGAAGGCCGATGCCCGTTTCATCTCCCGTAGGGGAGAGCTTCTGGCCACATCTTCTGAGACTGCTTTTAATACAGTATCAACATCTTCGGTCCAGACCTCCATTGCCTTTGACATAGTTGCCAGGGCAAGTGCAGGTTTGCAGGTAGGGTTGCCACATCATCCCTTTAATCCAGGACACATATGAATTACACAGGTTCTGTGGCTGATTAAGGTGGCAATTAAACTCACTTGGTGCCTTATCTGCATTAAATTAGCCTCAGAACAACCTGTGTAATTCATAGGTGTCCTGGATTTAAGGGATGATGTGGCAACCCTATTTGCAGGCCATGCCTGAAGTCACATATATTCTTTTAAGATCCAGGTCAATCTTCCTATCAAGAGGATCCTTGAACGATACAGCATCTTCCAGGGGAAGGGAGACATGTTTTGCCAGCCTTATGACTGCCACATTCACCAGTGGAGCGGATTCCATGTTTCTGACTTCCTCTTCCTTGAAGGTGTACAGTCTATTCGCCTTGTTGGACAGAGAAGACTTTTTGTCCACTTTTTGTCCACCTTTTCCCATTCTTCCTTTAAGATCTCCTTTAGTTCCGGAAGTAGCCGGAAATTGGGGCGCTCTTTATTCAGGTGTTTAACCACTTCACCCCCGGAAGGATTTTCCACGTTAGGACCAGAGCACTTTTTGCGTTTCGGCACTGCTTTGCTTTAACTGACAATTGCACGGTCATGCGACGCTGTACCCAAATGAAATTTGCGTACTTTTTTTTCCCACAAATAGAGGTTTCTTTTGGTGGTATTTGATCACCTCTGCGCCATTTCTGATTGCCGCTATAAACAAAAAAAGAGCGACAATTTTGCAAAAAAAAAATGTTTTTCTTACTTTTTGCTAAAATACAAATCCAAAAGAAAAATATAAAAAAACATTTTTTTTCATCGGTTTTGGCCGATTTATATTCTTCCTCATATTTGTGGGAAAAAAAGCCGCAAATTTTGTTTGAGTACAGCGTCGCACGACCGCGCAATTATCAGTTGAAGCGACGCAGTGCCATGCAGCGTAAGTTTGAGCAGACTTGAGAGTCCTCTGGGCCACTGAGGATGACATTGTCTGGAACTACCTCCTCCCAGCGATGTACAACTCCTTGGGTTTTTGGGGACTGAAAACCATCCCTTGAAGACTGCTGCGTGTTATCCTCTACATCCATGCTGACACAATCCTCCTCCTGTGTATTTGGTAGTCCTGCAGGAATGCTCATCCTGCCTTCACAGAGGGAGCAGAGGATGAAACATCTTCAGGATAGCTTGAAAAAAAGTTTGTGCAATGCCTTTTCAGACCCTGAGAGGTTACCTTTTCCTGCTGCTTGACAAAGTGTTTCTGAGGCTTGCTTCAGTCAGAGGAAGAGTGGCAATCAAGCTAATAGCCTGTCCTGCGGACATTCAGTGCTGCTGGAGGGTTCGTAACGGTTCAAATATTGCGCCTATCCACAGACTCGGTTGATAGGCTCACATTTCTAAAAATGAATCAGTCCTGGATCAGCAGCTATCAAGCCCCCAATGCTGATGCAACTGATTGAATTTGCTAGGGATCTGGGATCCGTTGAAGTCTGCCTATGCTGCTTATCCTATTCCTCCTGTCCTGAATCCTGATGATGCTAGCTTTCAACAATATTTTGTTTTGAGGGCACCACCAACACCCAAGGCCCAGTTTTTCTGCACCTGTTTTACAGGGGCATGTCATAACAATTTAACATTTTTTTTAACAGCTGGGCCACTTCCTGCTCCCAACAAGAGTAACTGTGAGGGGTTACAGTGTTCTGCCACCACTAACACCCAAGGCCCAATTTTTCTGCACCTGTTTTACAGGGGCATGTCATTACAATTTTTAAATAAATTACAACTGCAAGGCCTGTTCCTGCGCCAAATTAGAGGAACTGCTAGGGTTTACAGTGTTCTGCCACCACCAACACCCAAGGCCCAATTTTTCTGCACCTGTTTGACTGGGGTATGTCATTAACATTTTATAGAGTGCAGATATAGCAGATATCGTTCAGTATATGGTGCAGTCAGTCTAGTATATATAACACAGTGTATTTAAGTGGTTAAGTGCGGGACGGCACAGTGGTGTAGTGGTTAGCACTTTCGCCTAGCAGCAAAAGTGTCACTGGTTCGAATCACAACCACAACACTACCTGCCTGAAGTTTGCATGTTCTCCCTGTGCCTGTGTGAGCTTTCTCCGGGTACTGGTAGGTTAATTGGATTCTGTCTAAATTGACAATAGTAGGTGTATATATGAAGGTGAGTTAGGGGCCTTAGATTGTAAGGTCCTTGAGGGTACGGACTGATGTCAATGTACAATGTATATGTAAAAGCGCTGCATAGACTCCCACACAAATTTTTCCAGTGATTTATGATCTATATTGCCGGGAGCCGGCAATGCATTACAGTCGTGAGTGATTTTAAATTACAATTTTTCCTTTACAAATGTCATTTTGCAATGGCACTGTTCGCAACATCACACTGATGTGCCACTTTACAGGCAGACTAAGGGGACCCCCCAGGCATGATATTTAAGGGAATATTTAATTTTTTTTTCACTTTAATTGTTATTATAATCACTGCTCCTGAAAAAAGCAACCTTTTTAAAACTTTTTTTGGCATTGATATGTCCCCTAGGGCAGTACCCGGGTCACTATACACTTTTCATGGGAATAAAAAGGCATATAAGCCTTTAAAATAAGCACTTTCAAGTTTTCCTGATCAAGTCCCATTGATTTTAATAGTGTTTGTGTAATCAAACGCACTTATTGCCAGTTTGCAGTGTTCTGGTGTGAACCGAACTGGGGGGGGGGGGGGTGTTCGGCTCATCCCTAATGGTCAATATTCAGGATGGATGGATTCCTTATCCCTCTTGCCAATCATACGGGTGAGCTGGGAGAAGCACCGGAGGGCGGCGGGAGGGGGGGTGTCCCCTCCAGCTGCCTGTAAGAATGATCAAGCGGCTGAACAGCCACTATGATTGTTCTTACAGTACAGGGAATCGCCGGATCTAAAAGAAGATATCTGAATGATGCCTGTAGCTGCAGGCATCATTCAGATATCTCCACTCAAAGTCGACGACATCATATGACGTCATTGGGCGGGAAGTGGTTAACCCCAAACCAAAAATGTAATATATTGCAGCTTACCAATCATTATTTGTCATGGCTACATTCGTTTTCTTTTTTTAGGCTTTTCTTCACCTGATGATCTGGACAGTAACACACCTCTTCTATTAGGGTTCCCCACTTTGGATGAATGAGCAGGGGGGTACATTTGGACAGGAGCATTGCCATCCTGGGGGGAGGGGAGTGTTAGATGTATGAGCAGATTTCAATACACTAACAAACGGGAGCCAAACTCCAGTTCACACTTAATAAGCAGCTACAGCAAATGTTTCTCTCTTTTGGGATAAAGGTTTTACATATATAAAAGCTGATAATTTTAATCAACATTGCCAGTGGTAAATGGTTTGTCTCTTCCCTGTAACTGCTACATTTGCAGGACAGATTGTTCTTTCGAAAAACAACAGACCTACAGGGGCTGGATCATCAGGCGAAAATAAAAGAAGGAAAGCCAAAAAACAGAAACACTCATCACCTCTAAGAATTGGTGATTGTTATGTTTGCTTTTGGGTGTAATAGTGCTTTAAGTGAATGTGAAATTAGTCAAGTTATCAACACAGTGAATAGTATAGTGAGCACAATTTTTTTGACAAATTATGGCAATGTTGATGAATGTGCAGGCAAACCCAACTGGCAAGTGTGCTTTATAAACGGAACAAATGGCTTCCTGGCAAATGTCACCTTCACCCTTTTATAAATATGTCCCCTAATGGAGGCAAACAGAAAAAGTGGATGATGACAATTTGAATTAGAACATCAATGGAACATGGGGCAGAGATTAGTGGTATTTTCACATTGCACTTCACCACCACCTCTCATTAGATCACGGAGTGGATGTCTGGCCATCATCTGGGACAAGATCAAGCCATCAAAACAAGCTATTGTACTGTACTTTCCAATTGTATTAAACAAGGATTTCAAGGTCACTCGGATTAAATAAATTGTGTACTTTTGAAAAAAAAATAAAAAATTTACAGACATAATGTGGACTACAGTACATACTGACATTATGTTGTCTTTTTCTTTCCATAGAGCACAAGGATTTCTCACTACCAGTCCTAGAACTGCTCCCACCAGAAGCTCTGTGCCCTGGTGCAGAAAGGCAACTAGCACTTATCAGCCAGAATCTTCGTATGGTGAAAGAAATGTTAGAGAGTAAGCATCAGCTGCAGGCCCATGAAGAACAGTGGGTGCAAATTGGCTATGTGTTGGACTCGCTGTTATATCGTCTTTATTTGATCTTCATTGGGTCATATGCTATTATCATCATCAGTGTGTGGTGTGTCTGGTATAACATATAAAGTCATAAAAGAACTATGATGCAATGGACTTCCCCTCCCTCCATTTTTGCACTCTCCCCTTACTGCCTTATTTTCTCCTTTGGTTTCTCCCTTGATTACCTTCTTTTCCTCTTACTATCTTACAACATGCAATATTACCTTTCTTTATGACTTGTTCTGATTCAAAGAGGTTAGTGGGCACAAGGGATGAGCTTGATGTTTGGCCCGAACACCAGGTGTTCGATCGTTCGGGTTTCCCCGAACATTATGGGGCATTCGCGGCAACTGCGTGCGCCCCATAATGCTTTCAAATGGTGGCGGAATGACTTGCATGCTTTGGCCAATCAGCGGGCGGCCTGCTGTGAGGGCTTTGATTGGCTAAAGGCAGGGTGCCTTTAGCCAGTCACTGCACAGCAGCCTCAAACCACGCCCACACTATATAAAGCCGCTTGTACAGCGGCTCTATGTAGTGTGTTGGACAGATAGCTTAGGTTCCTGAATACAGGCAGTTTAGCTAGCTAGCTGTAAAAAAAATGTTAAAAAAATAGAAAAAAAAAATACAAAAGCTAGATAGCTAGCTAGATAGGTAGATAGGAAGAAATATCAAATCTATCTGTCAGTTAGTGCATACAGGTTAGTGTAGGGAAAAATAAATAAATATATATATATATATATTTATATATATATATATATGCACAGTGTATTGAGTGTGAACTATATATCTGTACATACGGTATATAGTACACTTGACATGGTGTATAAAATATATACAGCCTGGTATATATATATATATATATATATATATATATACACACAGCGTATTGAGTGTGCACTATATATCTGTACATATGGTATTTAGTACACTTGACGTGGTGTCTTAAAATATATACAGTTTTTAACCCTTTAAAGTGGTTGTCAACCTGTGACAACCACTTTAACCTACACAGGTGCCCTGCATATCTCCCAAACCTGCACGGTTCAGGAGGTATGCAGTGTTTTGCATGTGCTGACGTCATGTCAGCACATGTGCAGTGAAGAAACGGCCTCCGTGCCGTTTCTCCACTGATACTGTGCTGTGTCTGGTGGCTCCCGCGCGCATGTGCGGGAGTGATGTAACGCGACTCCGGCCAGTCACAGAGCTCTGTGACTGGCCGGAGTCGCGGCCCTGGAAGGAAGAGTGGCAGAAGATGGATGCAGCCTGGAGCGGGGACATCGCTGGATGCCGCAGGCTTCGTTTCCAGGTAAGTGGCACTTAATGGGCTACTATGCAATGCATAGTAGCCCATTATGCGTCTACTTTACAGGGTTATATTGAGGAAGTAAACCCAATCTGAGTTTACTTCCTCTTTAACCCCCGGAGTCTTTTTTACATTTGTTGTTTACAAGCTAAAATCTGTTGTTTTTTTGTTGATAGAAAATTACTTAGAACCCCCAAACATTATATCTTTTTTCAAACACCCTACAGAATAAAATGGTGAGCATTGCAATACTTTTGTCACACGGTATTTGCGCAGTGGCCTTTCCAAGCGCCTTTTTAAAAAAAAAGAAATACCTTTTTTGAGTTAAAAAATAAGACAACATTAAAGTTAGCCCATTGAAAAAAGTTAGCCCAATTTTTTGTATATTGTGAAAGAGGATGTTATGCCGAGTAAATAGATACCATATATGCTACGGTAAAAACTGCGCACACTAGCGGAATGGCGACAAACTCCGGTACTCAAAAATCTCCATAGGTGACGCTTTAAAATTTTTTAACAGTTACCAGGTTAGAGGTGCAGAGGAGGTCTTTTGCTAGAATTATTGCTCACACTCTGGTGATCGCGGTGATACCTCACATGTGTGGTTTGAACACCGTTTTCATATGCGGGGATCGTTTTCTGGAGGAGACGTGGAGATTGGACCATTGACAATTTTTTAAAATTTCGCAGTGGATACCTCTAAAAACTCATGGCCTCAAACAGCGGTAAGGCGATCACACGC
>BLSH010380045.1:1144259-1158754 GCA_018402905.1 Glandirana rugosa
CACGATAGTGCTTCACTATCTCCGCCTCCAACTCATTATCAGGTTACATGTCGGAAAGTGGTTTTCATTCCTATTCGGTGGAGGTTTGCACGGCGAGGGGAACATTACGGGAGAATGGCCTGTTATCTCAGTTCAGTCGGACATTAACCCACGGAGGTTGTCCACCCAGACGATGTGCGAAAGGAGTAGTCGTAGTTTTGCCTTTATTTTCTCCGAGGTGTATGGAATGACGAAACATGTCAGGGCGTGACCTTACGGCTAGTAGGAAGTGACGTTTGCGCTCCAAGCTGCAACCAACACGCGGAAGTCTGTGAGAGAGGTCTGTGAGAGAGACAGTATCTATGACTACGCGGTAGGACCAGCAGGAGCGGTGATATTTATGGTTTTCAACTGTGTGATGTTTTTATTGATCCTGTAAGTGTGATTTTAGCGGGGGCAAATAAAAGGGCTTACTTTACTGATATACACTATGTGGAGCCTCTTTTATTTCCGTTTTGATGCTGATGAGGAAAGCGTGTAGCAGACCCACCTGTTGGAGGCACCCAATTACAGGCTGACTTGACTCTATTGTCCGGTAAGAGGGCATTACAAGGGGAGCGGCACGTTTGGAGGTGGCTTATCCTTACTTTTGGTGAAAGGCTGTACATTGGACTATTACTCAACCTCCGCCTCTATCACTTCGTGATAGCACTTATGGACTATCTCTATTTTCTACTGTGAACATTAAGAACTGTTTAGCGCTGTTACACATAATACCTAGGCCACTGTCATATGTGTTTTTTTCCTAAATTTTGGTTTTGATTTACAACGGCAGCTTTACTATTGAAGATTTTAGATTAAGTGCCACTTTGCGCTGATTAAGTGTTGGTTGTTGTGGGCGTTTTTTTTACACTTAAGTTGTGGAAATGTAATTTTGCTGTGGCTATGTTCTACACCTCACAGAGATGTGCCCTTTACACATAGACTAAGGACAACCCCCAGGCACAATATTTAAAGAAATTTTTCTTTTTTTTTTCACTTTAAGCATTATTAAAATCACTGCTCCTGAAAAAAAGATTGATTTAAAAACTTTTTTTTTTCATTGATACATGTCCCCTAGGGCAGGACCCGGGTCCCCATACACTTTTTGGGGCAATAACATTGCATATAAGCCTTTAAAATTAGCACTTTTGATTTTTTCATGTTTGGGCCCCACAGACTTTAATGGTGTTCGGATGTTCACCCAAACTTTTTGTCTGTTCGCATGTTCTGGTGCAAACCGAACCAGGGGAGTGTCGGCTCATCCCTAGTGGACATATGGTACTCACACTATATATCTAAAATGCAATCTTATACCCTCACTGCCTCAAACTGTCTACCATATTTGCCTTCTTACAACTCTTGTTGTGCTTTCTGTAAATATCTAACCCATGTACATTGTACTTCCCTTATCCCATGTATTTCTGCCTTTTTGTAGAGTATATTGTACTGCTTTATTAAAACGAATAAAAATGTATCAAAACAGAAAAGCATTTTAATTCCAGACAACAAGTAAAAGCAGTCAGTGAGCCAGTTAGTGGTAGGTCAGCGGGTATTTTTCTATACATGCAGTGTAAAGAGATAACTAAGAGGAAAATGTGTATGAATTGCAGAAATGAATTGTATTTGTTTATTCATTTTACATTCTTTTTTAAAATATTGCCCTTACATAGACGCATTTATCTATTTTAAACAAAAGGTAAATGAGCTTAAAAAACAAGCCTTCATTGACCTTTACAGCTGCAGGCACAGTGGAGCAATTCATGCTAAAATTTTACAGCAGAAGCACACAAGTCATTTTGTCAGGCAATCTGTGGAAGATCTCATTACGTGCTCCACACAAGGAGTGGTGTATATGCTTGAGTGTGAATGCTGTCTCCAATATATTGGAAGGACCTCTAGAGCATTGCACATCCAAATAGGTGAGCACATTAATATTATTAGAAAAGGGAAAAAAATGCATAGTGTGTGTGTCTAGACACTTTCGTATGTGCCACCAGCGGAACCCCAAGGGTCTTAAATTTTGGGACATTGAAAAAGTGTCAAGACACTGAAGGGGAGGCAATTTCATTAGGAAACTTAGCCACAGAGAATCCTTCTGGATATACCAAATCTAGGTCATGACCCCGGCCGGTTTAAACATTGAATTTGATCTCAACTGCTTTATTTCAGACAGATGAATTTGGGTCATGCCCTGGGAAGGTTATGATACTGGGAGTGTTTATATCAGTATTTTTATTTATTTATTTATTTTAATTGTTCATGTCTTTGTAAAAAGTTTGCATTTTGATTTTAAATTTTTATTTATGAGTGTATTGAGGGTTTTTCTCCGCTACATAGGAAGGAGTCACTTTCCTTTCTTTGTCCTCTATGGGTCTTGTCCCAAATATATGGTCATTAGAAGGTTGCTTTTCCCATCTTTGCACTATAGGTGGCAGTGTCACCATTGTTGTTATATAAGCTTGATGTTTAAAGGTTTTTTAACATTAATTGGGATTAGCCTTTGCCATTTATCTTTAATCACAGCAACCATGTTCTGTTTTGCCCCAAAGCTTGCTTTTTGGCATCTGGTTGGAGTCTCTAATTGTCATTTGCCGTCTCCAAGTTGGGGCTGATTGTTGATTCTGATTGCTATGCATCCTATACTTAAGAGCGGGTGCACTACGTGGCTCCGATCCAGCTGACGAACGGACATAACCTGTAGGGGGGGAGGAGATACGAGTGACATCACCCGCGGCCATCTTTGACGAATAGGACGCTTGTTTCATACAGTGAACACGCCGGCACTTGGTTATAAGTGCCACAAAATGGGAGTGCATCTAGTTTTATGTTTTTTTTTTTAAATAAATGATTTTAAATGAAAAGCATTAGATCCTCTTCTTCCTGTTTACATATGCCTGCGGCTGCTGTGTGCGACAATACGCTTATCCCGGCTGGTGGAGATTTCAGGATTGAAGGTGTCTGCTGTCTGCTTTGTGACCTCTTTGAGGTCGAGTACATAAGGTGAGGGGCTTGCATTACTGGTGGTGGACGGACGAAGGTCACCTTTGCACAGTGTGTTCGAATTGTGACTCCCTTTTCACTGCGGCTTCTTTCATACCTCTCATCATCCTTATGGGCATTATGCTTATGGACTTTAGTGGCGCTGCGCGTATTGATTATGTTAATTTTTATAAGGTTTATTGAACTTCCTTAGAGCAGTGGTTCTCAACTCCTGTCCTCAGGACCCACTAACAGGCCAGGTTTGCAGGATAGCTGAAATACATCACAGGTGATATCATTTGCTGCTCAGTGATTGCAGTGTTCTAGTCTGCATCTCCCCAAGGTAATACTTAAAATCTGGCCTGTTGGTGGGTCCTGAGTTGAGAACCACTGCCTTAGAGTGTCCAGCTGTCTGGATTATTTAGTGTTACTGGTCAGCGCTGAACATTTTATCTGTGTAATCTGTGGCAGCTGGTGGCTTTTTTTTGGGAGGGCGGCAAACAATTGACCTGCCCCCATCAACACCCCCCCCCCCCCGTGAGGTTGCTCGGGTCAATCACAACCCCCCCCCCATCGGTCGGCCCCGCACTTACCCCCGCTATCGCACATTTCCCTTCGGGCGATGGCTTCCCCTGCATCTCCTCCTCTGCATCATGGCGGCTGTGCATCTCCTCCCTCCTTCTCCTAGGCCAATAGGATCACTTCTCCTTTCAACCAATCAGGAAACAGGAGAATTAATGTAACATTAGCGAATATTTATTCGCTATTGTCACACAACTGGGTGGGCTTGCTCGGGTCGCAGAGCACTGCCCACCCTTTTTTTGAAGCCTATTAGAGCCTCAAAAAAAACACCCATTGGACGACCCTGCACCCTTCATTATGGGCTGCCACTGCAGGCAATTCAGATAACCCTGACACCCCTCATCCCCCAGAGCACTCACTCTGTGTTTACATTGGAGATTAAGATGTTGGATGACTGAGCTTGAGGGAGCAGGGTGAGCTGAACTGCAAAAGACTTCAACCAATTTAAAGCTTTTAGTTTAAACTTTATAAGTGCATTTCTCCACAGTGCCAGCAACTACAGGAGTCAGTAATGGCTTGTTTTTTAATCTCACTTATTGCTTGCTAAGAACATACATCTTCACTGTCCATAGCAGTGGCGGCTGGTGGGCATTTCATTTGGGGGGGTAACACTGCCAGCATCCCCCCCACCAGGGGCAGTTTGCGGTAATGACAGCACCCGCGTCTGCCCCCCCCCCGCGCTGTCACTTACCTGTGGATGGAGGCCGGGAACGGCGGCCAGAGGTGCCGTCCGGATGTCCAGGGAGTGGCGGCATGGAGGTCCGGGGAGTGGCAGCCCTCAGGTGTGGTGTCAGAGAACATCTGAGCCTGCACGTGCGTTGGCATTGGAGCCAAATGGCCCATTTAAGCAGACAGCACCCTGCAAACAGTGCTGTTCATTCTACAGCGTTTGAGTGTTCCTGAGTGACCTGTTACCTGAGTATCTGTTCCTGACCCGGCTTGTCCTTGACCTTGTTTGATCTCTGCCTGCACCCACCCCCAGCTTGCCCATGACAACTCTTCTGCCTGATCCATGTGTACCTTTGCTGCCAGCCCGTTGACGACCCTGCCTGCATCTGACGACTCTTCTGACTGCACCTTCTGTACCGCATTGCCATCTAGTTGCCGACCCAGCCTGCACCACTACTCTGCTACCTGCACGAGCCATTACCGGACCGCTCACACCACCACCAGTGAACCAGTACAGCCCTCGTGCCCCCCTGTGCTCCCGAACTCCCTGTCTGCCCTATCAGGGGTTCTCGAACCAGGGCCGTAAGAGTGGTTGCTTCCTGCATAAAACATACTCCGCCATCAGGTGCGTGACATGTGGGAAGTGGTGGCCCGGAGGTGCGGGGAGTGGCAGCTCCGGTGTCCACTCCTCCGTCTCCTACTGTTCTCTTCCTGTTCCTAAACGCCAGTCATCCAATTGGATCATCCGGATGCTTAGGCCAATCGGGATTCTGATTGGAAGGGAGAAATGGTAGTGTGAAAATAGCGAAAATTAATTCGCCCACCCTATTTTGAAGCCTATTAGAGCCTCGGGCTCTAATCAGGTGCTTAAAAAAAAAAAAAAAACACTTCCTCCCGCTTCCGCCATAGGAATCCACGTGTCCGACATCCTGAAAGGGGCAGGGCGCATGGATAGGGGGAGGCGGCAGGGATGGGGGGGCGACGCCCGTGCACCCTTAATGCGTGGGCCGCCACTTAGCCTAATCATGGGATTCAGTTTAAATTTTAAAGAATTCCAGGAATTTTTTTTCCCATGCAGTGGGGCTGTGCCTGCACAGCATGAGCTAACTGCTTGTTTTTGTCTAGGGGTGAGATATACTTACCTAATCTGCCGATCCTCTGAGCGCAAGACTTGTCCCTGCTGCTCCTGTTCCCCTGCAGGCTATCAGTCTTGTGCGGTGGACTGTTCCTGACATCATCATGCCCATAGACTGGCTCTGGACGTGAGGACGGCAGGAACAGTGCACCGATGGACATAGGAGAACGCTGTTTTCCAGAGGATCAAAGGATCGAGTGAGTATATGCTTTCTGTGCACCCCTGCACAAAATGAGCAGTTAATCCGCACAGTGTGGGCGCAGCTTCACTGCATGGCAACATTTTTTTACCCTTTAGACTTTTACTTTAAAAACTACGTTGATAGCAGGTATAAAGTGCAGGCACCTGGTGATGCCTGTACATGCCTACAGTAGCTGTAATTGTTTCCTGCAGATCCGAATGCAAGGTCTTACTGAACAGGCAAAGCCCCAACATTTCTGGGCAAAGTTGGAGAAGGCCCATTACTTTTGTAGCGCCCTCCTAGTTTGGGTGTTAGTAGGTGTATATCGTTTTTGGCACTCATTGCTTAACAGTAGAGCAGATAGGTAAATTTATATGCTATCTGCTTATCAGAGAGCCTTGTTTGAGTAAGGTCTGCTCAGTGTGCTCTGGTGCTGATTCATGTGGTCTGGAAGGTTTTACACTGTCCAGTAGTATGGGTCCCTGTTGGATAGTGGCAGGAAAACCCAGCCAGTGACAGCAGGTATATGTGGAGGTGGTTCTGACCAACTAGCAGGGGAGGTGCCCCACTGCATCTTGGGTGAACACCTTCATATAAAAGGAAGCACATGGGCTCAAGGTCAGGAGTTCCAGCCCACCCAGACCTCAGGGGTGGAGGTGTGTGTTTAGCTCCTGGCTGCTAGGCATGAGGGCCTATCCAGGAGGCTGCCAGTTGCTAGGCCTGGTCGAGGCCTAGCTGAAGCTGCAGCCCAAAGTTCTTTAGAAGCTGACAGAGTAAGGACCTCCTTGGATTCGGTCTGATATCACAGTGGCAAAGTGTTGCTTGGAAGTTGGAAGAAGGCTACTGACTGTCCCAGGACATGGTGTGAGTACAGACCCTTGAAGGTATCCCTGAGACTGTGTTGCTAGAATTTCCCTCCTGCCTTCATAATCAGCTAACTGGGTGTGTATGCTAGAAAGGAGACCCTGGCAATTGTCTTGAAGAACAGAGTCCGGCTTATCCTGTACTGCTTAAAAAGGGACCTGTTCCACTGGGATCAGCCTGCAATTAAGTGTTATTGGTAGTCTGCTGCATTGAGGTAGAAAGAAGGTTACTGCTTAAAGATGGACTTGTTTCACTGAGATCAGTCTGCTATGTAGTGCCACTGACAGTCTGTTGTACAGAGATAGAGAGAAGTTGTCCTCACTTGGAGTCAGTTAATCTGGAGTATCCCATACATTCCCTTTCTCCTATCCAAGTTCTACATTAAAGCATCAAAAAATGTCATTGGAATAACGAGCAGGACTGTGTGTGCACCTGACAGTGTGAAAATCCATTATGACTGGCTGCAGGATAATCAGAGGGAGGCCCGGGTTAATATATTCAGCAGCTCCTTCCGGGGTACCGCTACACGTGGGGGCTTGTTAGTGTTTGAGAGATTGGCATGTCTTGCCGTATGGAATGCGGGACCGCAATTGAAGAGAAAGTGTGCTATGCTAATGTCTGCTCTACAGTGTTAAGTGCAACCATACTGTCAGAGAGTAGAGAATGCAAAGTTTATTTGAAAGTCAAAATGGCGGCCGTGGAGGGCCGTGTGAGCACGTGTACTATGAAAGTGAATGTCTGCTGCACAGCCGCTAGTAAGAGGACATTTTCAAGTCACAGTGGAGAAGATTGTGATTTGGAGCACTGGAGAGAGAGTTCTGCCTGTATGTCTGCTATGCTCAATGCTGTCTGTTTCACAGTAGCGCCTGTTAATACCGCATAGTGGTTGAGTGACAGCAGTGAAGAGGATAGTTTGCAGTGCCGGAAAGAGCGTGCTGGGGAGACCCACCCGAGGGGTGGGGTTATAGCCAAGGGCGGAGTCTCCGCCCGCAGTCGGCCAATCCGGGGTGAGAAGAAGAGCCATAACGTCACTTCCACCTCCGGGTGTAGCCGAGAGGAAGCCGCGTGTGCAGAGTAGCAAGATGGCGGAGACCGGAGTTACTGCACGTGCTGAAGAGCCAGAGAAGATGACTGGGTGGCAGAGGCATACAATTATCGACACCGGAGTGAGATTGATTGAGACCAAGTGGCTAACCAGCGTCAGCCACACGTGCAGACGGTAGCTCTCTCCATAGCAGGTGCCACCGACATCGGGGATTCTAGCGGCCGATCCCGCTGTCCCCAGGGTCCCTCGGGAGCCTATTGTGGACCCACTTGGACCAAGCCACAGCTCTCCCCGTTCGGGGACTTTTGGAATTACGCATCGGGGTGAGATTGGGGTGTAGATTGGGGGCCATACCCTGCTCTCCCCTTTTTTCCTTGTTTTTTCCTCCCCTTTCTTGTTGTATACATTTTTGGAGCTGATCTGGTGTTGGTGCTGCCAACCTCAAGTGGAGGAAACCTCTCTCCCTCCTCTGGATGGTACAATAGCCAATGTTAAAGAAATACCTAGATTTTGGAGGATTCCATTACAATAATATAGAAGGCGTCCATTCAGCAAAATCCTTTTCTTCTCCTATTCAGAATTTTACTAAAAATTATTTTTGCACATCATGTGTTGAAGAACTGTTTTGACATCCAAGCAGATTATCCTGAGCTAACACATTCTACAAACTAGCCCCTGATGAAAGGCTTGAATCTGAAACGTGTCGGGCTCTTTCCTTTGTAAAGGAGCGTGGAATGTGACTTTTTTCTATATAGACATAGCGAATGATTGGTGCTTAACCAGTTGTCACCGTTTCTGTGTTTTTAACAGAAGATATAGCAACACACATATATGTTTCTATTTCCCATTTTGTATGCAATTTTATCAAATGGATTTATGTGCAATAAATATGCCTGTTTAGACAAATCTGATGTTCAAGTGTTTTCTGTGCCACCACCTCTAAGGTCCCACAAACAAAGGGGGTGTTATTTTATCAGGAGTGAGATTGATACCCTGGGGAGTCTGGTGCTATGTAGTGCTGAAGATAAGGAACACCTGGGTCTGGTATGTGGCAGATGCCAACGGGTGACAGTGAGACTGTGTGCTTGGGGTCAGTGCGGCCATTGCGGTGAGATGCTGCTGCAATTAGAACCTAGTGATTGTCAGCCATGGGTTCTACAAGTCACTTGGGAGACAGGCTTTGCTACCGAAATGACTATGCCCATTACCATGACCACTTCTGGGGAAGACAGACGTGCTCTGAGGGCACCACTGCCCAGGACCGGTGGTTTACACCCATACCATGGTTTGCCAAACCCAGGAGACTTGCATATTGATGGTGAAAAGTACAGAGCCAAAGAGGACAGTGCAGCAAATACAGCAGCCAACGCTATCAGTAGCCATCCCCGCGACCCATTTTCTGGCCCTTAAAGCTACAGAAGGGACCCACCAAACCCAGAGAGCAGAGTTTACCAGTCCTTCAAGCGAGGAACGACTGGGGATAATTGATGTGGGGTCCCCCAGCTTCCTATACCAGTATGGGTCCATAGAGGAGGATATAGCCGACTGGGGATCAGAAGTGGACACAGAGTGGGGCTGTGAGACTTCAGAAAAAGAAGGATCTCTGTGTTTGGAGCAATTGGATGGAAACCGTGAAAAAGCATCCATCCTTATACAATGTGCTAGGAACTTGGGGTTTAGCGAAACTTATGCTAAGAGAGCTCCTGATCTGTCCCCTCCTCGCACTTACGCTCGGGCTTGAGTGCAAAATGAAGCTTACGCCCTCCTTATCAAGAAGGAAGTGACTGTTTATGCCCCAGCTGGAAAGGGTGATAGACAAAAGTTGCCAAAATTCTCCCGGCTACAGAGACTGGCACAACGCAAGGTTGCCCTAGAATATAGGTATGACTATCCCTATGCTCCCTGGGAGATTATGGAAGAAATAGAAACCAAACGTGACATGTGATGTGATGAAGCTGTGTGGGACTTTATGTTTGTTCCAAAGCCATACCGCAACCAGACAAATCCTACACTGTGGAAAGAGTTCCTGTCTGTTATAGAGAACTGGTGCTTTGGAAGATCTGTACATATCGACAAAGTGATTGTAAAAAGACCTAAGAAGAGAGACATTGAGTGGTCTTGTAATATCTGGGGTCCTGATGGAAAGATGGTTCAAATCCCCCATCCAGACTTCTATTACTGAACCATATTCCAGTGTTCCTGTTTGTCCCCAGGAAAGTGTTTGAGTTACAAGGCCATCTTGGCCTAAAGAATGACCAGTTGAAAACGATTCTTCAAAGTTTGAATGTTGTTGCTGGGGGCAATCCCCCGATTCCCAATCCCCTTTCCCTTCTATCCTTGCAAAACAAAGAAGGGGGTATCTGGGATTTGTCCAACTAGGAGAAAAGGGACTTCTGCTAAAGAGGACTTCTTCTACTTCAAAAAGACAGAGACAAAGAAGAGTTCTTTAAATGGACACTTTGCAAAGATTTATTTTTTTTTAAAAAGACACTTTGTGAAGATCTTTGGGCCAGTTGGCCACTTGAATGAAGGTGAAACATCAAGTTAAAGGACTGCTGCTATGTCAGAAGGCAGTTGCCCAGCATCTGTGTAAGTAATGTGTTGAGGGAAGGACTTCCTCTGTTGCGAGCTCGCTCTATAAGTAATGTGCCGAAGGAAAGACTTCTGTTGTGAGCTCCTTCAGGTGTATCAGACAAACGAGTAAGAGAACTTTAAAATCTTAAGTATATAAGGGAACCATTGAACTATAACACTGTTTGCAAAAAAGAAAGAACATTTAACAATATTTTGAAATATGTTAGCTAGATAGATTTGTAGGATGTTGTTGTTCTATCCTTTTCAGATCCACACGGAGACGACGTGTCAAGAGTAGGGGGCAGGATTCATGAGGATGCCTCTACGAGAATGTTAGTGGTAGATGCATGCCAGTGAGGAAACCGCCTCTGAGGAGAAGGTGTTCCCACCGATAGCTACTCAGGAATGTATATAAATTTCTTGCTTGAATATGTTCCTTTTCTTTGCAGGACTGCAGGGAATCTCCAGGCCTCTGCTGAGGCATTGTACTATATGTGTGTATAATTATACTATTACGTAGCAATTGTTAGTCAGGATGTATTGTTTATATTTACCCCCTCCTACAATCATTTTTATGTTTGGCAGGGGGTGCACTAACAAAGTGAAAATGGTAGAGTTCTACTTAAAATGGGAAATACTTGTGCAACCAAAACATTTGTACCTACGGGCCACATATGGGGTATGCCCCATGGCCCTGTTCATTTGTTATTTTCTCTTTTCCCCCTTTCCACAATATGGAATACTCCACTTAGTTTTTGGTAGACTTTTGTAGGGGCGGCTGCCCAGAGCCAATAAGGACATGGCTAATTTTTGGCGGGGGGTGAGTGTAGCGCCCTCCTAGGTTGGTGTAGTAAGTGTAAGTAGTAAGTGTATATAGTTTTTGACTCTCTCTGCTTAACAGTAGAGCAGATAGGTACATTTATATGCTATCTGCTTATCAGAGAGCCTTGTTTGAGTAAGGTCTGCTCAGTGTGCTCTGGTGCTGATTCATGTGGTCTGGAAGGTTTTACACTGTCCAGTAGTACGGGTCCCTATTGGACAGTGGGAGGAAAACCCAGCCAGTTCTTTAGAAGCTGACAGAGGGAGGACGTCCTTGGATTCGGTCTGATATCACAGTGGCAAAGTGTCGCTTGGAAGTTGGAAGAAGGCTACGGACTGTCCCTGCAACCTCCTAGATGGGCCAACACCAGGCTGTGATTAGTGAATGGGCTGGTAAAATGCCATAACCAAACTATAACTGTATGAAATAATGATATGTGTGTAGTGCCCTTCTAGTTTGGGTATTAGTGAGTATATATAGTTTTTGGCTTTGTCTGCTTAACAGGAGAGCAGATAGGTACATTTAGATGCTGTGTGCTTATCAGAGAGCCTTGGTTTGAGTAAGGTCTGCTCAGTGTGCTCTGGTGCTGATTCATGTGGTCTGGAAGGTTTTATATTGTCCAGTAGTATGGGTTCCTATTGGACAGTGGGAGAAAAAACCCAGCCAGTGACAGCAGGTGTATGTGGATGTGGTTCTGACCAACTAGCAGGGGAGGTGCCCCACTGCATTTTGGGTGAACACATTCATATAAAAAGTAGCACGTGGGCTCAAGGTAAGGAGTTCCAGCCCACCCAGACCTCAGGGGTGGTGGCGTGTGTTCAGCTCCTGGCTGCTAGGCTTCAGGCCTATCCAGGAGGCTGCCAGATGATGGGCCTGGTGGAGGCCTAGCTGAAGTTTCTGAAGATACATCCCAGAGTTCCTTTAAAGCTGACAGAGGGGGATGTACTCGGATTCTGTCTGGTATTACAGTGGCAAAGTGTCGCTTGGAAGTTGGAAAGAGGCTGCCGGCTGTCCCAGGACATGGTGTGAGTACAGACCCGTGAAGGGATTCCTAAGACTGAGTTGCTAGAATTTCCCTCCTGATCCTCATAGTCAGCTAACTGGGTGTGTGAGCTAGAAAGGAGACACCGGCGAGTGTCTTGAAGAAACAAAGTCTGGCCTATCCTCTACTGCTTAAAAAGGGACTTATTTCTCTGGGATCAGTTTGTTAATGGTGTCACTGGAGTCAGATTGCTACTTGCTTCACTGGAATCAGCCTGCTACCTGCATCACTGGATCAGTCTGCTATGTAGTGCCACTGACAGTTTGCTGTATAGAGATAGGAAGAAGTTGTCCTCGCTTAAAGTCAGTTAACTTGGAGTATCCCATCCATTCCTTTCTCCTATCCAAGTTCTACAATAAAGCATCAAAAATTCATCCCCTAGACTGGTCATTGGAATAATGAGCAGGATTGTGTGTGTGCACCGTGCAGTGTGAAAATCCGTTGTGACTGGCTGCAGGATAATCAGAGGGAGGCCCAGGTCATATAAATCAGCAGCTCCTTCGGGGGTACCGCAACATATGTTGGTACCCAAAAGTGCATGAGATCCCCAGTAGGAGATAAGAAAGGTGATACAGGGGAGAAAACATTTAAAGTCCCACACTCTTTCCGTACTTAATAAGGAAATGCCAGGGCTTTGCTAGTTTAGAACAGCATGGAATTTTGGATTTGCAGAAGCAATTTAAAGTGGAACTTTAACAGGGGTTATTGTTATCCCCCTGCTCGTGTTTGGCGCCACCATCTTTCAATACCTGGTGCATGCACAGATTTGTAGCAGGCCTGCAGCACCCCCACATCTCCACAATGGTGTGACGGGTTGTGGCAGCAAACCTTTTAGGGTTTTGTGGCTTGTTGGTACATGCACAGAACTACCCCGTGTGTGCACAGATGTGCTGCAAGTCTCTGTCATTTCAAAACCACCTGCGGTAAATCTGTGCATGTGTGAAATCTTGCTGTATGCTTGCGCTCTGATTTGAATTCTGGAGAATCCCAGAGAGCAGTGGGGCACAACATCATTCTGTCCCAGGCCAGAAAGCAGAAAGTGCCGCAGTGCAGCAAAAAAAGGTAGTAAACCTTTTTGTCTATAAGGGAACAACACCCAATGCTTTCAGAGGGAGGAGGGAGAAATGAGGAAAGATAAAGATGGTTTTATGGATAAAGCTCCACTTTTACCTGCTGATGGTAATTCTAGGTGTAATTGTAATCTGCTAATTTAAGCTAATTAACATTTAATTATATGGATAGTGATGGTTCCAAGGCTATATTTAGAATATGTTTAGAGGTCAGCCCTGTATTTAGTCATACTACTAAGATATTAAATTTGAAAAACAAATTTTTGCAGGCTGCTAACCAATTCCTTTGTCCTTGGTGTCCTATTTATCTGATGTGGTTATCCCTAGCAAATACAGTGATTGATGATCATAAAAATCAAAGTAATTCTTTGTGCATGGTTATCCTTTGCAAATATATAGGAACATTCCATTCCTGTAAGTCCCTAAGGGCTTTTGAATTTACTATTCACAACACTTTTATATGAAAAAAAATGTGTAGTGGAAAAAGAATTGCACAGGATTTTTAAGACTTTTGAAGACAACAAACCCCGAATGGTTTATAATAAGGGATCCAATAGGAAGTAAATGAACAGCTGTGACTTAGCTTGGTGTGATCATGGGGAATACACTAGGGACCTCAGTTCTGGCTTTGAAGTACAATGGGACTAAGCACTCATTATCACTTTTCTATCAGCTACTCTTGAGAGTTATAGGTGTATATAGGTGCAAATGTTATTAATACCGACTTAAGAAATCAACAGCTCCTGTTGTAAATTATGCATAAAATATAATATAGTGGCAGAAAATATATAGAAAAGAATTGCAACATAAAATTATTCTACAGGTTCAGTCAGTGATTTACTAGTACCATGTACACGAGTATAACCTATGCAACCTATATAAAAATATCTCTAATTGATTATTCTTTTTCATAATTGGTGACTATAGTGTATATAATTCTGCAATTCCTTATTTGAAAGGTGTCCTAACAAATGCTTCTCTTTAAACTCATGTGTAGTTTTCTTTATAAACGTTAAAGTTGATTACTAAATACGTTTTAATAAAATACACATATATACTGGGAAAATATGACAAAAGTATTATAAAAATATATTTTTTTTATTATTTTATACAGGTCGAACAAATGTGTAAAAAACATTTAAGGATCAACTCCTGCCAGATATAAACTATACAAATTAAAACCCAACTCTATGGTCTACCTTTCTGCTCCCCCTGCAGTGCCCCTATTTTTTATGATTTATTTGATATGCTTATCTTTTCCAGATGTCTTTTGGCTGGTCATCCAATGCGCTTCTTCTTAACCACTTCAGCCCCGGAAGGATTTCCAGCTTTAGGACCGGAGCCCTTTTTGCGATTCGGCGCTGCGTCGCTTTAACTGACAATTGCGCGGTCGTGCGATGTTGTAAACAATCCTGTGGAAAGTTTATTCCTTAACGTCTTAATATATGTGATATCAGTGGTTAATACTTTTTCTTATTAGTTAATCTCTATAAAAATATATCCAACGTATCCA
>BLSH010380045.1:1179792-1190666 GCA_018402905.1 Glandirana rugosa
TATGCTGCAAGAAGGTGGTCCTGAGGGAGAGTTAACCCATAGAGTGCCGATGGGAGGATGACCAGGAAAGAGAGTATTAATCTCCCGGGGGGCACAGACAGCAATAAAAACTGACAGGTGTTCTAATCCATCTCCACACCATAGAAAAAAAAAGTTATGCCTATAGATTAACTTTAATATATTGTCACTAAACACGGTTGGTAACAAGGCAAGCATAAAGCTGAATCAACAATGGTAGCAACAGACTTCAGCATACAGGATGGTGGATTGTAAAGGCTAAGCGTAAGATGATACCTAGTGTCCAGATCAGCATAAACAGTAGCAAAGCCACCTTAAGCCCTGGTTCACATTGATGCTACTTTGAAATTGCTGCTACTTCACTTGAAGTATCACGATTTCAAAGTAGCAAGGTAAGCACGATTTCAGGTGCTACTTGATAGACATCTGTGTGGCTTCATGCACAGATGTCTGTTTTAATCAATCGCACCTGAAATCCGCAAAAGTAGCGCAGGAACTACTTTTGCAAATCGGTCCGGCGCTGAAAAATCAGTGTCGTACCGATTGGAACAGTGCCATTGCTGCCAATAGGCTGCGACTTGTCATGCAGTTTGATCTCTCAAATCGCATGACAAATCTCTCCAATGTGAACCTGGGCTTAAGAGTAGTTCCAGCCTGGAAAAAAAATATAAAAGTCAGTAGCTACAAATACTGAAGGTTCTGACTTTTAATATACGCGCTTTCTAATTGGCCTGGCGGCGGGGGAAGGAGAAGGGGGGCCAAACTTCCGAGGGACGGCGCAGTCTCCTGGAAGCGGGGAAGGGTACCTGTCAAAAACAGGTACCCGTTCCCCCCTCCCCCTGAAAGGTGCGGGGGGGGAGTAGATAAGCACAAGTTCCACTTTTAGGTGGAAATCTGCTTTAAGTGCAACAGTGAGCAGTAATGGGCTTAAGCTACCAAATACAGGAACTACAGTATACTTGCCAGAGTTCATAAATGGTGGTTATGCTAGGCCTAGACTGACTGGATATGCACTGTCTGTTGAGAAACAAAAGAAGATAGGAAGAAAAAAAAGGGGCAGAAAGGGCTTCTGGGATGGTTTATATGAAGGGCAGTCCTTTGAAGTGTCCTTGTGCTGGCTATTGTGGCTTTTGTTGGGGTTCTTTAAGAAGTGTTGGTGCACTTAGCAGCAGTCCTAATAGACCAGCATGCAGTATGGGGTGGTAGAGGTCCAATTGATATAGCATGGATGCATATCAGTGGGAGTGAAAGTGGGAGTGGAAGTGCAGAATGGGTAAGGCACAGGGGCAGTATGGATATGTTTAAGGCTGAATTCCAAGAATTTAGCATCTTTGCAAAAAGTGCAGGCACACTATGAGTTAAGTCCAATTAGGTGAATGTCACCTCCAGAACTTATCTATATTACTTATATGTGACAGGTTTATTGCACCCTTGGAGAATACAATCCAACTGTGAGAGGAAAGAAGCACACAGGACAACTATGCCCTTCCCTTCCTTCTACTGCCCATTCACAGAGGCCTTTTTATTTTGTGAATGAGGTCACATAATACAAAGGCTTCTGTGAGTGGGCAGAATGAGAGGAGAGACGGGCATAGCAGTTCCAGCCACTTGAAGGGAATGAGACCACAGCGAGGAGCATCGGAACTTCAGAAATTATCTTCCTGGAGCACAATAAACTTGTCAGATGTGAATAATAGAGATAAGTCTATGAGGCAGCATGCCCCTCGTTAGACTTAACACGTGGAATGTCAGCAATTTTTACAAAGTAGTTGAATTCCTGTAATTCAGCTGTAATGTCTTGCCTCCAATGACTTAGTTCCTGCTAGTGTAAATGCTGGGCACAGAGCTATCTCTTGGTTGTAGAACGGGGCGTCCAACTCTCTCTCTCCGATGTCCAGCTGTGGGAAGTAGAGGGAGAGAGAACACCCTGCAGCAATGGTGTTGTGCAATCACTGTGGGTTGCGTTATGCGGCAAAGCCATCTCTTTTCTCCTGGGCCTTCTACTCGATCTTCCCCTGGTTTGGCCTTGCAACAGTCTGCCAGTGTCTGCATGGGTGGACTGCCCGATTCTGTGGAGTCAAAAGAACAAAGTTTTCACTGGCAGTTCAGTAAAAGCCACTTTTCCACTCCCCCCGCTCCTAAGTGTCTCCTGAGAACTGTAGTGTAAACAGTCCATTGTATGGCTGCCTTCTCAAACTATAACTCCCATGGTCTCAGTGCTCTGCCTAGGAGTCAATGGATCAAAGAAAGGGCCACGCTGTAAACAATAGTGAACAAAAATGCATATATAAAAAAAAATTTAATATGGTGCGGTGCTGCGATGCCAACATAAATGTTATGCTATGTAGACATTTGTGTGACACCCATGTGTAGCAGAATCCAAGTGCGGATACACGGATATACTGATACAGTATAATGATAAAGTTCTCAGTTCATGAAAGTTAGAAACAATCCTCTTCATGAGTGTTCAAGTAATGAGCATCCAGTCACCAATAAGATCTCCAAATCGTGACACCACCACCAGATGCAGGCTTACCAAATATAGTGGACCCTCTAATTAACCACTTGCTGACCGCCAACTGCAGGTTGACGGCGACAAGGTGGTTCGATATCGCAAACCGCCATCATATGACGGCGGCTGCGAGATCGTGCACTGTGAGCGTGCACGCGCCGCTGGAGGCGCGCTCGCACGCTCACTGTGTCCGGGGGGGCCAGGGAGCGGGTGCCGCAGACTCGATCGCCGCCGGCTACCCGCGATGCCCCCCCGGAGTGAAAGAACGGAGGTCCGTGCATGTAAACACGGATCTCCGTGTGAGATGGGGAAGGGCGGTGATCACAGCCTTCCTGTATATGGAAGCTGTGATCACTCCCCTTCCCCTGCTAGGGCAGCCCACATACAGTTAGAACACGCCCAGGGAACACAGTTAACCCTTAGAGCCCCCCCCCCAGGTTAACCCCTTCACTGCCAGTGGCATTTACACAGTAATCAGTGCATTTTTATAGCACTGATCGCTGTATAAATGCCAATGGTCCCAAAAAAGTGTCAAAATGGTCGGCCATGTCCGCCCCAATATCGCAGTACTGCTAAAAATCGCAGATCGCCGCCATTAATAATAAAAAATTAAATAAAATATAAAAACCCCAAAAATTAATTCTCATCATCCATAAACTTGGCAACTTTTGCGCAAACCAATCAATAAACGCCGATTGCGATTTTTTTTTTTATCACAAATATGAGGAAGAATATAAAATCGGCCAAAACCGTTGAAAAAATTATTTTTTTATATATTTTTTTTGGATTTGTATTTTAGCAAAAAGTAAGAAATTTGTTTTTTTTTGCAAAATTGTCGCTCTTCTTTTCTTTATAGCGGCGATCAGAAATGATGCAGAGGTGATCAAATACCACCAAAAGAAATCTCTATTTGTGGGAAAAAAAGGACGCAGATTTCGTTTGGGTACAACGCTGCATGACCACGTAATTGTCAGTTAAAGCGACGCAGTGCCGAATCGCAAAAAGTGCTCTGGTCCTAAAGTGTGAAATCCTTCCGGGGCTGAAGTGGTTAAAGAGAGGTCAGATGAGCATGTGGCCAAATACCCTGGCCGGGGTATTCTTGGGGCTCTCCCACAAGGTCCACTCGAAGGTGAGGATATAGGCTACACTTCTGCCGTTTAATCCAGTTATTGATCACAACAGCCAGACACAGAGCTCCAGGTTAAGAATTGCTGCAGCCCTTCAATGGATTTCCTGTTCTGCACCACAGCGAACCTTTTAAACTCCTTGGGGAGAGAACAGCGCAGAACAAATCTTTTGCAGCAGTCTGGCTGTGTGTGCCCAGGACCCCCTGGTGTGACATGACAATTTGCAGAACAAGAAAGCCAGTGAAAGGCTGCAGGCTGGTTTTCCCACTGCTGGCTGGAGAGAATAACGCAGCATAACATGAGTAAAGAGTAGAACAACAAAGGACATTGTCTCTGTCTCCATGTTGCAGTAGCCCAGCACCTGTCTACAAAACAGTTTAAAAGAGAAGTATGGGATTATATTTTTTAAAACATACTTACCTAGGTGGATGCAGCATCAGTCGGATGCTGCATCTGTCCCCCGCTGGCGCTAACACTGAAGACCGAGCGATCAAACACCGCCGATCGCTCGGTTCTCAGAGCTCCCTGAGTAGAGAGCTGGTGACTGTCAGTCTGCTCTGCCCCCCTGCACTCATTGGAGCACTGGGCTGTGTAGGGGGCGGGAGCAACCAGCTCACTGAGAGCTTGAGCTGGGTGCTGGTCCAGGCATGTGGACGGGTCTCGACCATAAGGTCGCAATCTTTCCCAAAAAAACAAGTATGTGTGCTCAACCTATTATCAGCCCAGTCCGTGTATCTAATCCATTAAAAGCAAGGCAGTCTATGGAGTAAGAGTCCCAGGGAAGTGAAAATGGCAGTCCCTACCACTTCACTAAGTCTCTGAGGTGGGGGTGGTGGTACATGAGGTAATCCAGGACAAGGCAGCCAATCCTGAGAAGCTGAACCAGACCTCATACAACTAGGAAAGAGAAAAACAAAAGGAGGCGCCTCTAAGTGCAGTATTACAAATAGTTTATTGACAAAAATGGAATAAAAACACTCACTCAGTGTAGCAGCATAATCAGCATAGATATCAGTCCATGGTGGCGTCACTGCGACTCTCTGCGGTGGGGGGGAGCGTCTCCAGGTGCAGTAGGCAAGTGGGTCGTCCAGGGAAGATGGTAAGCAGCCGGCTGTAGACCCAGGACGAGGCTTGGAACGCAGGAGACGGGGCGCAGGCGAGTGACGTCACTAACAAGCGACGCGTTTCATAGGCGGAAACGGCCCAGGTGACACACGGACCGCGCCTCTTCCTCAGGCAAGGACTAGCTGATAGAGGAAAGGGAGGGAATATAAAGGCAGGAACGAGCACGGGGTTGGGCCAATCAGAGTGACCTATCCGGAGCTCCATCCGGGGAGAGGGGGGGGAAGAACAAGGAAGTGTATGCAGAGGAGGTCTATCTGAGGCAATCATATAAAAGCACATAATGTTACACTATGCAATAAACATCGGTGAGCGATTTAAGAAGCTTAAGAAACTTTATAAAAAGGGGGACTATACGATATGAAACAAGCAAATGTTCTAAGCAAGTTATAAGATCTGTGTATAAAACTTACATGTGCTGGAAAGAGTACGCATCGGAAGTTAAAAAATCGTATATATAAGAAACAAAAGATTAAATTAGAGGTAAGGGATGTATATAGGTACAAGTTAATATTTATAGGTGATACACAGTGGGGTGCAGATCCAGGTAAGAAACCTTACGGGAACCTATGCACGGCATCTGAGGGAGGTTAATAATGGGTATAGTGCAGACTGTGTCATCAGCGGGACACAAATCATGCAATGAAAAATGTAGCTGGAAATCGCATGGCGGTGAACCATACAAAAGAAGATATGGAAAAAAAAGGGGGGGGGAGGAAATGTGGTAAGAAGTATGCATAAGGATCATATTTGCGATGGGTCTACACCCTCTCGGGAGAGAGGCAAGTCGCATGCAAAAATGCACACAGGCCTTTCATAAATACATTCTATGTTCCGGACAGAAAAAAACAGAAAAACCAAAAAAGAGGGCGCAGATGACCCCATTTTATATCATTTCTGACCTGGATCTGCACCCCACTGTGCATCACCTATAAATATTAACTTGTACCTATATACATCCGTTACCTCTAATTTAATCTTTTGTTTCTTATATATACGATTTTTTAACTTCCGATGCGTACTCTTTCCCGCACATGTAAGTTTTATACACAGATCTTATAACTTGCTTAGGACATTTGCTTGTTTCATATCGTATAGTCCCCCTTTTTATAAAGTTTCTTAAGCTTCTTAAATCGCTCACCGATGTTTATTGCATAGTGTAACATTATGTGCTTTTATATGATTGCCTCAGATAGACCTCCTCTGCATACTCTTCCTTGTTCTTCCCCCCCCCTCTCCCCGGATGGAGCTCCGGATAGGTCACTCTGATTGGCCCAATCCCGTGCTCGTTCCTGCCTTTATATTCCCTCCCTTTCCTCTATCAGCTAGTCCTTGCCTGAGGAAGAGGCGCGGTCCGTGTGTCACCTGGGCCGTTTCCGCCTATGAAACGCGTCGCTTGTTAGTGACGTCACTCGCCTGCGCCCCGTCTCCTGTGTTCCAAGCCTCGTCCTGGGTCTACAGCCGGCTGCTTACCATCTTCCCTGGACGACCCACTTGCCTACTGCACCTGGAGACGCTCCCCCCCACCGCAGAGAGTCGCAGTGACGCCACCATGGACTGATATCTATGCTGATTATGCTGCTACACTTAGTGAGTGTTTTTATTCCATTTTTGTCAATAAACTATTTGTAATACTGCACTTAGAGGCGCCTCCTTTTGTTTTTTGCAATCTTTCCCAAGCCTGGACTTCAGCCCACTGTCTGCTGAAAGAAGGTCATGGGAGTGCAAAACAAACTGCATTCCTGTGATCCACAGGAGAAGTAGAGTCAAACAAGCTTTGGCTGTATTTCTCCTTTAATTAAAAACAGATTACCGGGCTATTAAGTAGTGGATCTGTAAGGATTGTTTATGAAAAATAAGAATATTGTTTAGCTACTCTAATGTAAAAAATTGTCTGTCTTTGGCAGTTTTTACCCAGGCGTATACTGACTAAAACCCCTGTAAAAAACTAGTATTCAGTTTGCTTTAAAGCCTCAACCTTTGGCTTGTTTAGTGACCACTCTTATAGGTACTCACATTCCCTCTGTTCTCAGCTGCATAAGAGCTGGGGGGAAGAGCTGGGGGGAGAGGAGAAGCAACAGCGCACTGATCTTCCCTGTGAAAGACTGTGCACGGAGGGTTGTTAGCACAAGTCTGCTCATTGGAAGAGAGCAGGCTGAGTTCCCAGTATAGCTAGGGAACTGACCACAGTGTGTTCTCCTGTTGCTTGCTACTGCCTCGATGTAGAAAGTCATCAAGACCTGGGGTTTGCCCCAGAAGATTCCAACAAGTTCTTCATTTCCACAGGTTGAGAAGAAAAGGAAGGATTCAGCATAAACATGGATATGCTTTTTTTTTCAAGAAGCAGATGGATAAAGAAAACCTGACCTGTATCTTAAAAGCAGCTAGTGAAGTCAGAGGACAGGCAGAATTTTTGATTTACATACTTGTGGGGAAATGAGTCATAAAGCATTGACATATATAGAAATATAATTTATTTTGTATCTATAAATATATTACCAGACATCTAAATACACAGCTGTCAATAAGTGAGATCACCACAAATAACGGAAAATTGTATACTCACCTTTCCATAATTTTACTTTCCTACTGCATCTTTATAGTGGTAGTGCTGCCACCTTGAGGGTCGCATTATAGGTCAATCCCCCCCCCCTGGTTTCCCCGACTCTGAGGGTCCTCCACCACCCTTCACACACTGGGTTCACTCATGGTATAAGTTCCCCTTTAAATAGGACACAGTAAACCGGTACACAGGTTGAGAAAATCAATGGTATTTACTCAAATATTTCAAATTAAGGGGAACTCTGGGTTTAACAATTACAGTACTATTTTGATAATGATAGTTCACATAAACAACCCACTGCAACTTCTACACTCTATAGTTCAGTGCAATAATACCAGCATAGATTTATTTGCTGTGCATGAGAGTGGGACACAGGAGAACAGAGGAATGACTTCTGATCATCAGACCACTCTCTACTACCCACTCCCCTGGCAAAAGAAAGTGACAAAAAACGAAATATAACAGTTGGATAATCTATGAACAGACCTGAACCAGAAAACTGCAAATAATCAAGTGCATTAATAGACAATAATGACCAATATATTCGGTCTGCTCTAATACAGAGTTCTTAGGTGAATATAAATAGGGGAGGAACAGGCCAAAAGCTATGATGAATCAATGTTCCTTGATGAAAAGTTACAATGATCTTCAGCCGGCTCTGTAGTTTGAATGATATACATATCAATTGCAACTGCAAATATCATAAACAGGTTTCCTAGAAGTGCACTGTATGAATGACAAGCACTAAGGCTGTAGCAATAGAGAAGAAGCTTCACAGTGATCACTGACTTTTATTGTGGAACTATGAGTAACAAAATCCAGTAAAGGGGGTATAAATGCTTATGTTCAAACATTCTTCCTGTGTGCTGGGATCTAAGCTCTGACTGTTGTGAAGATGTTTAAGCAGGTAATGTGTACACAGGGTCTGCACTGGACCAATGGATGAAGAAGATGAGTCAGCTGCTGTGGATGAAGATGATGACAAGGATGGAAATTAGGTTATTCACTCCAGCTCTCTGGCTCTCAAGACCGGCTTCCACAGCCCCTCTTCATGGTTCTCCCTGGATTGATTGTCCAAACTGACTGCAGCAATCAGGAATCAACTTCGCTGACACAGGGCAGGTCTTCCTTGATGCTCGCTGTGACACTGCAAAGTTGTTGAACTGTAAAGCTGCTGTGAGTAGGCCGCAGTCCCGCAACCATTCACACAGGGTCTTGCCTGATCAATCACCGCCATCCAGAGAGAACGCGCTAGGCCCAGCCCTCTGCTTAAATAATCTCTCCCATGGGGCACCTCTTCCCCTTTTCCTGCTGCACAGATAGATGGGAAATGTAGTTCTCCTGCAGCGCAGCTAGAGGGTTAATCCACAACAGCAAACTACAACCTCACAATGCACTTCTCTGGATCTTGTTCAGTCAAAGAATAATTCACAGGCACTAGGGGATACAGCTGCACAATACCTGAAATCAGGAACGTCACTATTGCCAGGAGTATGAAACCTGGCTCCTGGCTACACTAGTAACATTCATTGGGCTGCCCCTCAACCTGTTAGGTCTGTTAGACTATAAAGCTTTGTATGTTCTGGCCCGAGGCATTCTTCATAACATAACTACCAACATCCCAAGTCTCCGGCGAGGTGCGGGAGTCTCCCACATTTCAGCTGCGGCTCCCGGACACCCGCAAGTGCCACACAATATCCTGGCTGCAGGGCCGATCCAGGGCCGCAGGCTTACCAATGCTCCAGGTATTGGGAGGAGAGAGGCACCTGGAGCTTGTCAGTATCTGTACCTCATCCTCTACCCCTCCCCTACCCATCGGCTATGTGACCAGTGGCATAGTGTGGTGGGGAGGCAGGCAGGGCTACTGCCCTGGGGCCGGGTGCAAAATTTAAAGGGGCACTGTTGTACTGTATCCAGTGTAATGGCCATCTAGCATTTAACAGAAGAAGAGCTCCACCGGCACTGCATCCTCCTCCTTGACCCTGCTCCCCGAAGAGGCGAGAAGCAACGGGGTGGGCGCAGCGTACCGCACCCCACGCTTCCAGAGCAACATGGATTGCTCTAATTTCCTCCTCTCTAAGGTCACGTGAGGCCTGAAGCCAGGACTGTCCTCCGGGGACAGGCTGACTTGGGGCACAGAGAACAGCTAGGAGCAGCTGCTTGGCTGAAAGGATCAAAACCGATCTTCACAAGAAGACAGACTGGCATGGAATGGAAGGTACCGTACCATCCTCATCATCATACACAGACAGGCCTGCAGGCTGCAGATAGACTCCGGCACAATGGGACAGAGGAGGGATTGCAGATAGGGACAGGGTTAGGGGTCTCTCTCATCTCCCCCCTCACTCCCCTCTCTCTCTCTCAGCCCTCCCCTCCCTCTCTCAGCACCCCCTCTCTCAGTCTCCCCCTCAACCCCCTGTCTCTCAACCATCCCTTTCTCTGTCAGTCCTACCTCTCTCTCTCAACCACCCTCTCTCTCTCAGCCCCCCTCTCTGTCCACACCCTCTCTCTGAGCCCTTCTCTCTCTCAGCCCCCCACCTCTCTGTCAGTTCCCCCCCCCCCCTCAGCCCCCTCTCAGCCCCTTCCTCTCTCTCAACCCCACCTGTTTCAAGCAGAAACACTGCACATACTGACTCCTACCACCATGACCACTTCAAATCACTTAAGTGGTTATGGTAGTTAGAGTGTTCCTTTAACCACTTAGCGACTGGGCCATAGCCGAATGGTGGCTACAGTGCGGTCGCTCAGTTCCTCCCAGAAGCGCGCACCCGCCAGGTCACGTATCGCGGTAAACAGGGCCATCTTAATAGCATCATGGGCCCCTGGGCAAAGTAATGCACTAGGGCCCCCACAAGCCTGCACTACCGCTCACCAAACGCAACCCATTTAAATAAAAGGGTCTGCGCTGCAAGTTCTCACAACCGGGGGTGATGCAGCATTTAGAGCAGGGGTAAGCAACCTTTGAGAGGTGGAGATCTACTTGAACAACATAAAAGATCAAAGATCACCGGGGGGGTAAATAAATTAACTAGCAACGCCTAAGTAAATAGTAAGGATGACACTAGGAACATTTAGAAAACTTATAATAAAACTAATGTCATTATAAAAATATAAACTTAGCCTGACTTCATTGAGCAACTAGCTTCAGGCCTGAATGTAGGGCGGTGAATTAAGGTCAGTAATAGATAGGGCGGTGTATAGAGGTCAATAATAGGTAGGGTAGTGTATAGCGGTCAGTAATAAGTAGGGCGGTGTATAGAGGTCAGTAATAGGTAGGGCGGTGTATAGAGGTCAGTAATAGGTAGGGTAGTGTATAGCAGTCAGTAATAGGTAGGGCGGTGTATAGAGGTCAGTAATAGGTAGGGTAGTGTATAGCGGTTAGTAATAGGTAGGGCGGTGTATAGAGGTCAGTAATAGGTAGGGCGATGTATAGAGGTCAGTAATAGCTAGGGCAATGTATAGAGGTCAGTAATAGCTAGGGCAATGTATAGATAATGACTGGAGATATGTAACGGGATCGATAATGACTGGA
>BLSH010380045.1:1208185-1220241 GCA_018402905.1 Glandirana rugosa
TGATTGGCACCATAGATTGTAGACTCTATAACTTTCACAAAGACCAAATAATATACACTAATTTGAGTTATTTTTACCAAAGACATATAGCAGTATAAATTTTGGCCAAAATTTACGAAGAAAAATTACTAATTTGCAAAATGTTATAACAGAAATAAAGAAAATTGCATTTTTTTACAAAATTTTCGGTATTTTTCCATTTATTGCTCAAAAAATAAACACCCCAGTGGTGATTAAATACCACCAAAAGAAAGCTCTATTTGTGTGAAAAAAAGGACGAAAATTTCATTTGGGTACAGTGTAGTATGACTGAGTAATTGTCATTCAAAATGTGAGAGCACTGAAAGCTGAAAATTGGTCTGGTTAGGAAGGGGGTTTAAGTGCCCAGTTGTCAAGTGGTTAATTAGTCCGGCGGCAGAGGAAGGAGGAGGGGGCCAAAATTCCGGGAGACTGGGCCACTGCCCAGTCTCCCGGAAGTGGGGAATGGTACCTTTAAAAAACAGGTATCCGTTCTCCCCTCCCCCTGAAAGGTGCCAAATGTGCAAAACTTTTGAGTGGAACTCTGCTTTAAGTTGTTTTTTTTCCAATGGAATAAAAGAAGCCCCAAATTCATTGGTGTCAGGTCAGTGAGACAAAATAAGCCATATATCATCGGTTTCGGTGAGATAAAACAAGCCCCAAATCATTGGTGTCAGTGGGAGTAAAATGAGCCCAAAATAATTAGTGTCAGTGAGATAAAATATGCCCAAAATCATTGGTATCAGTGGGATACAATAAGCCCCAACTCATTGGTGTCAGTGAGATAAAATAAGCCCTAAACTATTGGTGTCAGTGGGATACAATAAGCCCCAAATCATTGGTGTCAGTGAGATAAAGTAAGCCCCAACTCATTGGCGTCAGTGAGATAAAATAACCCCTAAACCATTGGTGTTAGTGAGATAAAATAAGCCCCAACTCATTGGTGTCAGTAAGATAAAATAAACCCCAAATCATTGGTGTCAGAAGGAGTAAAATAAGTTGCAAACCATTGGTGTCAGTGAGATAAAATAAGCCCTGGATCATCGGTGTCAGTGAGATAAAATAAGCCCTGGATCATTGGTGTCAGTGAGACAAAGTTAACCCTGGATCATTGGTGTCAGTGAGACAAAGTGAAGCCTGGATCATTGGTGTCAGTGAGATAAAGTTAACCCTGGATCATTGGTGTCAGTGAGACATAGTTAAGCCTGGATCATTGGTGTCAGTGAGATAAAGTAAGCCCTTAATCATTGGTGTCAGTGGAATAAAATATGCCCCAAATCACTGCTGTCAATGGAAGAAAAATAAGCCACATATTGTTTTGTTAGGAGTAAAAAAAATGGTTGCTGTCAATGAGAGTAAAACACGTCCCAAATTGTCCAAAATCGTAAGTGAATGCATAAATACACCTGCAATATGTGCTGTATGCCTTAAGTGCTGTACGCCTTAATCCAATCCAACCTATTCCAAAAGCTATGTGCATGAGGCCATAAAGTACTATGTATAATAATATAATATAGTACAGTATCACAGTACAGTATATATATATATATATATATATATATATATATATACACTCACTGGCCACTTTATTAGGTACACCTTGCTATTACCGGGTTGGAGCCCCTTTTGCCTTCACAACTGCCTTAATTCTTCATGGCATAGATTCATCAAGGTGTTGGAAACATTGCTCAGTGATTTCGGTCCATAGTGACATGATAGCATCACACAGTTGCTTCAGGTTTATTGCTCTATTGGATTGAGATCTGGAGACTGTGGAGGCCATTGGAGTACAGTGACCTCATTAGGGTTGCCACCTCATCCCTTTAATCAACACATCTGAATTACACAGGTTCTGTGACTGATTAAGGTGGTAATTAAACTCACTCTGTACCTTATCTGCATTAAATTAGCCTCAGAACCTGTGTAATTCAGATGTGTCCTGGATTAAAGGGATGAGGCGGCAACTCTAGACCTCATTGTTATGTTCAAGAAACCAGTGGTGAGATAATTTGAGCTTTGTGACATGGTGCATTATCCTGATGGAAGTAGTCCATTAACGGCTGTGTGTTGAGTTTTTTTGAGGGGACAGCAAATTTACACTGTTATACAAGCTGTACACTCACTACTTTACATTGTAGCAAAGTGACATTTCTTCAGTGTTGTCACATGAAGAGGTATAATAAAATATTTACAGAAATATGAGGGGTGTACTCACTTTTGTGAGATACTGTATATACCTAATGGAGGTTCTAACCCCCTTTCTCCTACTTTATCCAAAATGTTAAAAAAAAAACAAAAAAAAAAAAAAACAAACTTTGGGTTTTAATTCACCTATTCTCTCTCAATGATAAAGTGCCATCTTGTGGCCAATATGGATAAGACATGTCGATGTTTACAAATGTAGTGTAGTAAGATGGCTGGCCCTGGTGTGTTCAGTCATGAAGGTGTACCAAGATGGCTGAATTCACGCACGGAAATGTATGTTGGTTTGGCTTCTCTGGGACACCGTAGAAGGTGCCGGGTGACAGGGAGTACGGTGGCCGGGAAGGCTTAGTGGAGAAGTGTGAGAGCGATGGCTGCGCGGGTTGGGAAGCGAGGTGGAGGGGGAGATGAAGAGCAGCCTCCTCTGTATGCCGTGCTTATAGCAGACAGCTTCAATAGGAGGTTTTATCCGATCACCAAGGACCGGCCCCGGGTAAGAGAGCTGAGAGCATGGAGGGCTGACAGCCATGACATGTGTCACTGCCTCATCATGTCACTATACAAACATGGGAGATGAGTTCTAATCATGGGAACATATGGGCACTTGTCTATATTTTTCCTTTCCAATGGGTTATCATTATTTCTAAGTTCCAGCTGTGTTACCTTTTCTTCCTCGGTAAATGTATATTCTGGGTGGAGGAATGGATTTTATATTATTCTTATTACACACATCACATTATTGTTACACCCCAATCCTGTCCAGGCCATTGTTTGCTTTTCAGCACTGTGATGCTTGGACAGACAATTACTCCGTTATTTAACCACTTCAGCCCCGGATTTCCCAGTTTAGGACCAGAGCATTTTTTTTGCGATTCGGCACAGCGTCGCTTCAGCTGACAATTGCGCGGTCGTGCGACGTTGTACCCAAACACATTTTGCGTCCTTTTTTTTCCCACAAATAGAGCTTTCTTTTGGTGGTATTTGATCACCTCTGCGTCATTTCTGATCGCCGCTATTAACAAAAAAAAGGCGACAATTTGGCAAAAAAAAAAAAACAATATTTCTTCCTTTTTGCTAAAATACAAATCCAAAAGAAAAAATATAAAAAACCTATTTTTTTTCATCAGTTTTGGCCGATTTATAGTCTTCCTCATATTTTTGTAAAAAAAAAAAATCGCAATCGGCGTTTATTGATTGGTTTGTGCAAAAGTTGCCGCGTTTATAAACCATGAAAATTCATTTCTGGCCTTTTTACCATTTTTTTTTTACTGGTAATGGCGGTAATCTGCGATTTTTATTGGAGCTGCGATATTGAGGTGGACATGTCAAACATTTTTGACACTTTTTCTGGGACCAATGACATTTATACAGCCATCAAATTTAAATATCCACTGATTACTGTATAAATGTCATTGGCAGTGAAGGGGTTAACCTGGGGGGCAGTGAAGGGGTTAACTGTGTTCCCTGGGCGTGTTCTAACTGTGGGGGGGCTGGGCTTCCAGTGGCATAAGAGATCTAACTGATCCCAGTGACGGATCAGTAGATCTCTCACATGCTGCCTCACAGCGTGGGGAACTGACGCGTTTACATCGTTTTTCAGCTGTGGCCAACATTCGCGGCTCGCCGGCGGACATCGGGGCCACCCAAGCCACGTGCACATTCCTGCAGAGTGCGGCGGGCTAGTCGCGCGTTTGCAAGCTGTCATTTATAGACAACGATTTGCGAAACAGCGCCACTCTGCAGCAGTAAATGTACACGAGCCGGCCAGGAACGGTTAATATATATATTATTTATTTTTTTCTTTATTTTATTTTTTTTACACTTTACACTTATTTCTCCTACGTTCACTGACAGACACAGATTACAGCTGGCCCCTCCCCTGGGGGCCTTCCTCTCTTCCTACATTAAACCCCCCTCCCAGAGGAGCTCTCCAGTTTCAATGCCTAGTTCGCAAGGAGTTGACCTGGCTTCCCTATAGGGAACTGTGGTCCTATTGTGACCATTTTCTTTTTTATTTTCTTTTTGCTGCAATCAAGATGATCTGCTATCAAGAAGCCGGTCGGGGCATCGAGAGTCCTGGTCTGCGTTGGGCGGAACTCCACGTTCCGGCAATCTCTGCGGTTTACATCCCAGGTGTGGAGAACCGGCAGGCGGACTTTCTCAGTCGCCAGGAGCTGGACCAGGGGGAGTGGTCCCTTCACCCGGAGGTGTTCAGTCAGATTTGCCACAAGTGGGGGACACCGGATGTGGATCTCATGGCGTCCAGGTTCAATCACAAGGTGAGAACTTTTGTGTCCAGGACGAAGGATCCGTTGGCAGTGGCCACGGATGCCCTGGTGGCTCCCTGGAGCCGTTATCGCCTCCTGTACGCTTTTCCTCCCATACGTCTGCTCCCGAGATTGGTGCGCAGAATAGCGATGGAAGGAATCCCGACCATTCTGGTGGCCCCGGATTGGCCTCGGCGCACCTGGTACGCTGACGTGGTGCAAATGGTGGCAGACGCCCCCTGGCGGCTTCCGATGCGAGACGACCTCCTGTCTCAAGGACCCATCTTGCACCCTGCTTTACCCTCGCTGGCTTTGACGGCTTGGCTATTGAGTCCCAGGTGCTGAGGGATAGGGGAGTGGCTGACTCCGTGATCCCCACTTTGTTAAAAGCTCGCAAGTGCACCTCTCGCAAGATTTATCACCGAACCTGGAAGGCTTACATTGCCTGGTGCGAGGCGGAGGGCTACAACCCTCGCTCGTTTGTAGTTTCCAGGGTACTGACCTTTCTTCAACAGGGTCTGAATAAGCAGTTGGCTTTGAGTACTCTTAAGGGCCAGATCTCGGCCTTAGCCATACTCTTTCAGAGACCTTTGGCTTCGCATTCTCTGATTCGTACCTTTGTACAAGGTGTGCGACATGTGGCGCCTCGGGTGAGATCCCCGATGGCTCCGTGGGATCTGAATCTGGTGCTTTCGGTTCTTCAGAAACCACCTTATGAAAAGATCAGGGAGATCCCCTTACAACTTCTGTCGCAGAAGGTGGCCTTCTTGGTTGCCATCACTTCTGCCAGACGAGTGTCGGAATTGGCTGCCCTATCGTGCAAGTCTCCTTATTTGGTGATGCATAAGGATAAGGCGGTCTTGCGACCCCTTCCTTCTTTTCTTCCGAAGGTAGTCTCTTCTTTTCATATCAATGAATATATTGTTCTGCCTTCATTGTGCCCTCGTCCAGCGCACCCCAAGGAGTTTGAGTTGCATACCTTGGACGTAGTAAGGGCCTTACGAGTGTATTTGGCTGCTACAGCTTCTTTTCGTAAAGCTGACGCCTTGTTTGTTTTGCCAGAAGGGCCGCGCAAAGGTCTGGCGGCTTCTTCGGCTACTATTTCTCGGTGGATTAGATAAACCGTGACCCGTGCGTATTCTGTTCGGGGCAAGGTTCCCCCTTTTCCGGTCACGGCTCATTCTACCCGGGCGGTTAGTGCTTCCTGGGCTTTCAGACACCAGGCCTCGGTGTCACAGCAGAACTTAGCGGCCACTTGGGCCTCGGTTCACACTTTTACTAAGTTTTATAAAGTTGATGTGTTCGCATCTTCGGATGCTGCTTTTGGCCGCAAAGTTCTGCAGGCGGCAGTGTAGGCTAGTCTGGCGCCTCCTCAGAGGTTCAGTTGGGTACAGTTGTTTGCGTTTACCCACCCCTCTTTTTTTGACACAGCTTGGGGACGTCCCCACAAAGTCATGAAGAAGCTGCGTCTGTCAGTGAACGTAGGAGAAAAAGGGATTTTATTAAAACTTACCGTAAAATCCTTTTCTCCAAGTTCACTGACAGACGCAGCACCCACCCCTCTGGGCTCTGTTTTGGTACGGCTTGTGTACAAACTGGAGAGCTCCTCTGTGAGGGGGGTTTTAATGTAGGAAAAGAGGACGGCCCCCGGGGGAGGGGCCAGCTGATTCTTTTCCCTGCCTAGTTAACTCCTGGTAGGACGAACATAAAACCCCACAAAGTCATGAAGAAGCTGCGTCTGTCAGTGAACTCGGAGAAAAGGATTTTACGGTAAGTTTTAATAAAATCCCTTTTTTTTTATCACTTTTACTCCTATTACAAGAATTGTAAACATCCCTTGTAATAGAAATAAGGATAACAGGTCTTTATGCAGAAATCTGGGGTCAAAAAGATTCCAAATCTGTCCTTTTACCTTTTTAAAAGCAAAAGATAAAAAAAAAATCTTTTGCTTAAAAAAATAAAATAGATTTGTTTACCTCCACCCTAGTCCAGACGTGACATTATGACGTCGCTCCAGTCCTCCAAGGCCCTAGAGGCAATCCGAGACAATCTAGTTTCTCACTGCCCCTGTAACCAGCCAGCCGCACTGTTGGATAGTTCCTCGGGTGACCTTGTGGAAATGGTAAACCTGAGAAACACCGTGGGGGAAAGTGATGGCTTTCATGAGAAAGTCAGCCATCGGCTGAAAAAAAAAAGATACCGGGGTTAGGGCTGATCGCTTCAGCCATAACCCCGTAAAACCACTTGCAAACCACAACATATATATGTATTGTGGTCAGCAAGTCATTAAAAATGCACTGCAAAAATAGACAACCACCTCCCCAACATTTTTTACAATACTGCAGTAAGGAGGTGGTAAAACAGTAATCGTATTAGGATATGGGCCCGTTTGTTTATTTTTCCTTTTCAACGTATGTACTTTTTTCTGAGTTCCAGCTGTATTACCTTTTCTTCCTCAGTAAACATACAGTGTATATTCTGGCTAGGGGTATGGATTTTATTTTCTAAATAAAGTTGACTATCAGAAGTATAGGCTTCAGGCTAAATATGGAAGTGCATGTCAATGACCTCAAAATCAGGTGTTGGTTCAGTAGCAGCAAGTGTAAGGCCTCATACACACAGGCGTATTAAAAAAAAAATAAGCAAAGCATCAGGGCTGACGTCAGGGAAACATCGGCGTCAAAAGCGCGATTTTGTCTGTGTTTTGCATTGGCATTAATGAGTGTTGGTGTGCGTTAGTGAGCGTCAGCGTCAATTTTGTTTGAAAAAAAACCATTCCTCTGCTATTTTTTAACCTGAAAACGCCGGCGTTAAAAACACTGGTTTATGTCGGTGTGGCGTTAATGCGCGTTAGTGAGCGTTTTGGCGTCTCAAACGTCAAAACGCTACAGCCTCGGAACGCGCTGGCCATGGGTTCTACTTTCAGCTCACTAATGCGGATGCCATCTCCAGCTCAAAAACGTTGCCGGTTTTATGGAGCCATTGAATAACATGGAGAGCCGGAAAAAAATGTGGCGCTAAAAAACGTCCGTGTGTATGAGGCCTAAAAGTGCAATGTCGTGAGCGCCTGTACAATGGCGACCAGCTGGCTCGTGTTCCGCTGTACAGTGTACATTAAAATGGAGGATCTGATTTACTGACATTTCCTAACCCTCCTAATGCAATCAGTGTAAAAAAGCATATCAACAAAGTTGATAACCTTATTTGGCTTCTGGGAGCAGTGAGTGACATCACTGTGGTTTGCCGCCGATTCCAGCACTGGGTGCTTGAAATCCTACAAAAATTAAAATATAACGAAAGGCAAATTTTTTTTTTTCTCCTTTAGTTTTGGATACAGTGGAGAGGGATTAGAACCCTTGTCCGTTTTTATTGCTGTCTGTAGTCCCATTAGGGAGATTCATCCCCTCTATTTGTCCTGTTAACCATTATCATTGAAAGTGAACGTAAATAAAATCACAAATTTTGGGTTGTCCCCAGAAAAGTAATAGCAGGGAAATATTCCAATGGGGGCAATAGTTTTGGTGACCTGGGGGTCCCCAAAGGATTCCCTTCATTTGCAGGGATTTCCTCTTACTTCATGTTTGGCTGTGTTACAGGAAGTGAAGGGAAATCTCTGAAATGGGACACAAATTGTGAAGAAAAAATCTGACAGGTTATCACCCTCCCCTGCTCTATCCAAAATGAAAAAAAAAAAACAGCTTTCCCCATAGTTCTACTTTAATTACTGCAATGGGTTTTAGCCCTATTATTGTTGCATTTAAATCGCCTAGCTTTGTCAGTGGTAAGGCATGATGACGTCACCCATGTCTGCAGGGGCCAAGGTAACATTACATATTGATGGGTTAGGGTTGTCAGGAAATATATTATTTCAGATTAGTTGCTTACAGCATTTGCATATTATTTTTTCCCTCTTTCAATATGTGCCCCAGTACTGATCTCTTGACACAACCTGTAAAGAAATGATTCAACATGTTTTTCTTTGTATTTCAGGCTCTTGTACCACTGGCAAACGTGGCTTTAATAGATTATACACTGGAATTTCTTACTGCCACTGGCGTTAAAGAAACATTTGTTTTTTGCTGCTGGATGGCAAATGAGATAAAAGAACATCTGAGGTAAGACTGAAAATTCTGTTGGAGGGGTAAATGGTAGAAATGACATTGTCTAGGCTGGCCTTTCTCAACCATTTTACCCCAGAGGAACCCTTGAATAAAATGTTAAGTCTCAGGAAACCCCTCCTCAATTAGTCCATCAGGGGTCATTGGGGACATACCTCTTAAATTGGTGGGAAGATACCCCCCTTACAGAGATGGTTAGAATGCCACCTTTGCAGTCATGCTGCTGGCTCTGCCAAGTAGCAGTGGACTTGGAACTATACAGGCACCATCAGATGGAAGGTCCATGATCCACAGCTCAGGGAACCATAGCACCTTCTAGAGAACGCTGTTTGAGATTGGCTGGGCTAGGTTTTAGAAAACCTCTTCTAAAGTTTCTCTAGAGAGAGTTGTGCTTTATAATGCTGGATGTAGCAGGAATGGATATGTGGATATATTTTCAGGTAGGAAAAATGTTGGTTGACATTATTTGGCAATGTTTTAATGGAAATATGTATTACTTATTTTTATTTCTCTTGTGCGTATGTTCTCTCCTCCACAAATAACATCAAATACTCTTGGAGGCTTAAGGTGTTACATAACCATTTTCCATTACCACTGATTTTTGCATAGCACCAATGAAGCTTGCAATACTTTGTATTATGTAACTATTTTTGTACGTTTTTTTTATGTTTGAAGCAACATCTAGTGACCAAAATTCCTTTTTTTTCTTTTTCTGACTGATGTAATACCACATTATGTATTACACCAGGCATATTTGTCGCCAGTGAGACTGCATGCCATGCATCGCATACCTACACCTGGTTGTACCAGATGTACCCACCAAAAAGCTGATTTCATTCATAGGATGTGGTTGTGTCCGGTAATAGCTACCTACTGGAAAAAAATAGTTGAGGTGTTGTCCCAAGTTCTTTCCCTGCCGGTCCCATGCACCCGGTGGATATGCTTGCTGGGTATTCTGGATGAGGAGCAATGGCCTAAGTTCACTAGAATTCTACTGAGGGAAGCTCTTTTTATGGCACGTAAGGCCATTGCTCTTAGGTGGATCCAGCCTGCTCCTCCATCTATTCACCAGTGGTTGCAATGGTGAACCAGGTCTTACTATTTGAAAAAAATATATTTGAACATAGAGGGTGCCCTTCTAAATACAATAAGGTCTGTGATCCGTGGTGCTCTTCTACTCACGATCACGTCTACATGAAAGCTCGGATTAAGCGCGACTGTGGTGATGATGTTATGTCTTCACTGTGATATCATAACGCCTAATGTATGCTTTTTATACCTGTGTTGGTGGATGCATGCTCGACCTAGTACCCTATATATAAATGTGTGGCCCATATAACTATGGAATTGAACCTTCTTAAGCTGTCGGATTGTACTGATCCACTGTACTACAACTGTACCTTGTTTGAGCTGTTGTATGACTGGACATGTGGTCCATTGTGTTTTCTTTCTATGTACTTTTTCAATAAAAAGAGTTAAAAAAAAAACAAACAAAAAAAACAACATTATGGCCACTAGATGATGCTTCAATCATAGGAGATATAATTATATAATATAGAATACTGCAAGTTTCATTGGTGCTATGCAAAAATCAGTGGTAATGGAAAATGGTTATGTAACACCTTAAGCCTCCAAGAGTATTTGATGTTATTTGTGGAGGAAAGGAGTGACCAACTTGCCGCACTATATCTGCATGCGCTGGTCGGCAAGTGGTTAATATCATGAATTTAAATGATTATGAATTCATTGTCGGCCTTTATCGCCACCTTTTTGAAGCAGTGTTAAAAATCCTGCTTGCTGCTTTTTTGTGCATATTTGGTCGCATCGCATAAATGTAAATCCAGACTTGGCAAGGTAAAATTGCAGGTGTTTTTGCCAGCCATTATCGCCCCTTTTTTCTTTCAGCACAACGCTGAAACCCCTATTTTAAAAAGTAAACCTTAATGAAAACTAAACACAATATATACCCCATTTTTTTTGTAAAATCTGAAACATGATGTTACACTTAGTAAATAGATACCTAACATGTCACGTTTTAAAATTTTGCATACAGGTGGAATGGCAACAAATTATGGTACTTAAAAATCTCCATAGGCGACGCATTAAAATTTTTTACATGTTATCTGCTTAGTTACAGAGGAGGGCTAGTGCTAGAATTATTGCTCTCTCTAATGTTCGCGGCAATGCCTCACATGTGTTTTGCAAACACCGTTTACATATGCGTGTGTGTGACTTACGCATGTGTTCACTTCTGCTCGCGAGCATGGAGGGATGGGGGGGCTCTAAATTTTTTTTTCTTATATATTTTAATTTTTTTTTTTTCAATCACTTTTATTTCTATTTACAGGTAATGTAAATATCCCTTGTAATAGCATTAAGGATGACAGGTCCTCTTTATGGAGAGACCTGGAGTCAAAAAGTCCCCAAATCTCTCCTTTTACCCCCTAAAAGCAAAAGATCAAAAAAAAAAAAATTTGAACTCTTGCTTTGGAAAAAAAAAAAAAATTAAATGGTTTACGTCCACCCTAGACTGGAAATGACATCACTCCGGTCCTCCAAGGCCATAGAGGCGATCAGAGACAATCTGGTCTCTGTTCAACTCTTGTGACCAGCTGGCCACACTGTCAGATCGTTTTTCTGGTGCACCAGTAAAAACGTGAAGCCAGAGAAACCCTGGCTAGTGAGCCACTCTGACGGCTTTCATGATAGGGCCAGCCGCCAGCTGGAAAAAAAAAAATACCAGGATTATGGCTGATAGTAGAGATGCACGATTCTGGCCAAAATGACAATCACTATTTTTTTGCTTAGAATAAAGATCACGATTCTTGCGGCGTAATATCTTGCATGTACAAAACAATTGGGCTAACAGCACTGTTTAGATTTTTTTTTTTTTTGAAAGTGTAATTTTTCCCAGAAAAATTGCATTTAAAAGACCGCTGCGCAAATACCGTGTGACATAAAATATTGCAACAACCGCCATCTTATTCTCTAGGGTCTCTGCTAAAAAAAAATATGTGTGTGTATGTGTGTGTGTATATATATATATATATATATATATATATATATATCCTCTCTCCTCCTCGTCCGTCTCGCCGACGACGTATCTTCCCGACATAGACGTTCAGCGGACTTCAGAGGGGTCCTTAGAAAAAGATTCAACCTAACTGAACTCAGAGAGGATAGACCCGTCTGACGGTTCAACCCCGTCTCTCGGTTCAGACTCCAGTAACGACTATTTTCTTCATTTTTCTATGATCCAAAGTTTACTAGTTTCCCAACTTGAGGGTACATTTCTTATCAAATCAATTGGTAAATTTCTGATTTAGAAAAGACTGTAAACAACGAATGTTCATTTTTAGGTCATAAAAGACGATCTTTTAATGAAGCTTTGGGTTCGTGATATATATATATATATATATATATATATATATATATATATATATATATATAT
>BLSH010380045.1:1229722-1249775 GCA_018402905.1 Glandirana rugosa
CATCTAGGCTGTGCCTGCTTGCTCTACAGTGGGATGGAAAGATGTTGCAGAGGAGAGGCCATCAGCGTTGTCCGTACTAAATCATAAGCCTTTAGCCAAATAAAGCCATTAAGCATTTAAAGACATGTTAGACGTGTAAAAGGCTGTAGCCTGTATGAGGCAGTAGACCTAGTGGGTATGCAGATAGAATGACGTTTTAAAAACTCAGGCCACGTCAACTAGAAAAAAACATTTTAAGATATTCCCAGTAGTCGCTTTTCTGCAATATTGGATACTGTTGAGTCTGTGATTTTAATTACAACATTACTGTGAATGTCCTGTCATTAAAGTGGTTCTAAAGGCAGAGTTTTTTTTACCATTAATGCATTTTCTGCATTAATGTAAAATAAAACTTGCGCAAGCAGCCTCCCCCACAATCCCCCCCCCCCCCCCCAAATACTTACCTGAGCCAGATCTTGGTCCAGCAATGTGCACAGGAGTAGAGGCTCTCTCTCCTCACTGGCTCAGACACAGCAGCAAGAGCCATTGGCTCCTGCTGCTGTCAATCACAGCCAGTGAGTAGGGATGGTCATACACAGGCAGCTCAGGAGCAGGCATGCATGAGTGCCCCCATAGCAAGCCGTGCTCTGTTTGGGGGCACTCAGCAAGGGGAAGGGGCCAGGAGTGTTGACGGAAGACCTGAGAAGAGGAGGATTGTGGCTGCTCTGTTCAAAACCATTGCACAGAGAAGATAAATGAGATGTATGTTAGTTGTTTTTAAAAAATAAAAACTGTGCCTGTACAATCACTTTAAAGTGATTTTATTGTATAGGGTTGTTTTTTCATTAAAATAATAAACCTGTTATACTTACCTGCTCTGTGCAGTGGTTTTGTACAGAGCAGCCCTGACCCTCCACTTCTTGGGCCCCCCGCTGGTGTTCCTGGCTTCTCCCCCCCACCAAGTGCTTGCTATGAGGGCACTCATGTATGCTCGATTTCGAGCCCTGCTCTGTGTGTCCATAAGATGCACAGATTGGGGCTTGGCCCTGCCCCCCCTCCCTTGTCACTTGCTCAGATTGACAGCAGTGGGAGCCATACGCTCCTGCTGCTGTATCTGAGCCAATGTTTAGCAAGAGAGCCTCATTGCACATCGCTGGATTGAGATCAGGCTCAGGTATGTATATATAGGGGGGGGTGGGAGGCTTTATGCAGAAAGTTTCTTACCTTCCTGCATTGAATGCAGGAAGGTAAAAAAAAACTTCTGCCTTTACAACCACTTTATTTGCAGGTGTATGTGCAGTTTCATGCTACAACCTAAAAGAAAGGAGCAAGCATGATCAGGTTGTGCTAAAGTGGCTTGTTAGATATGCTGTAGCATACCTAGTATAATTGTGTTGCTTTCCAAATTGATTGATTGCTTTTGCTCATCTCGTGTTGGCTGACTATACACATTGCAGGTTTCTGTTAGTGAATCGTTATATCGTTGTATTTATGCTGACTGCCTGTTACATGAACTCTGTTCACACGCCTTACTGTCTCCCTTTTTCTTATGTCAGGTGATAGAGTCATTCTTGAAAATGTGTGCATTTGGGATGATGTTCACATTGAGGACGATGTCACAGTGAGAGAATCTATTATTTGCAATAATGTTATTGTCAAGAAAAGAGTGCTGATTAATCCACACTGTGTCCTGACTTCAAAGGTAATAGACAGAGATAATCGTTATAAGTAATGGTCACATAAATAAAAAGTGCATGTAGTGATATTCATAATTGAACACCAAACAAAGGCTTGGGTTTATACATTCTATTCCAGGTGGCCAGCTATTTTGTGTCACCCTCCTCCTACCCTAGTCATTTAGACATCCTTGCTCATACAATAATAAAATGAGGTGCCATAGCCACAATGACAAGTGGCAGGTGTAGATGGAGAGGCTAAAAGACAGTCTGCTGTCTCTGCATTGGCACACCTAGAAACTATCACCTCACTAGCAGTTTAGTTCTAGGTGTACAAACTTTTCGCTTATAAACTATACATCAGTGCTTCACTAATGAAAATTCAGTCAGTGCTTCACTGATGAAGCAAAGATGTTACATGAGGTTAGTAGAGAGAAATGCTATTACCCTAATCAATATTCGCACTACAGACTGCTGAGGTCCGAGGGCCGCACAACATATACCAAGTATATCCACTAGGAATAACCGCTCCAAAGACACTGCATCTCAGGGTCAGAGTTAAAGTAATTGCAAAGAGGAGACAGACCTGTGGGGCAATCTTGTTCAGCACGGTAAATTTCTGTCTATAGAGGCCTATATAAAAAGAAAGATTTCAGACTAGCTACAAGAACATAAGCTGGGTATACATTCATGGTGACAGATCCCCGCATCAACCTAGGCGATGTTGATGCAGAGATCTCTCCCGCTGTGCTGTTCTATACTGACAGGGGGGACTAACCCCCCCCTTCCCACCAGAATACACTAATCAACGCTGATCTAATTCTAGTTAGACCAACTTCTGTTGAACAGTGAAGAGTGCACACATACTAAAAGTCGAACGGTTCTTGCTGAGCCGGCAGACTTTCGTACGTGTCTACCTGGGATGTAGTGTGTAATTCAGGGTTCCCATGCTTTCTGATATTTAGATCATAGTTTTTTATCCAAATGTGGCTGCCATTTTATCATATGCCATGCACAAATTAATGTGCAATATAAGCTCTTCAAAAGGAATGTTGCTCCATGATCTAGCAATGGTCTGCTTTGCAGCAGTAAGTTATCAGAGAGTAATCTGAATTCTGACTTGCAGCAAACAACTAGTTTTCTAGAAGAACCTCTACTGTGTTTTTCCTCAGGGGTCCAGCATAGTATATATTATTTAGTAGACCTACAGCAGTCACTTTTCAGACTGTTTCACCATATATATGTCTAAATGTGCCATCAACACTGCATCACATAAACTAGTATGATATCCAGGAATCTCATGGGAGAGATAAAAGTATGATGTACCATTTCATTAATGCCTTATAATTTGCTGCTTTGGCTAGGACATTTATAGACCTTTTTGATGTTAGACCAATGTTTCCCAACTCAAGTCCTCAAAGACTCCCAACAAGTCATGTTTTCAGAATTTCCCTCAGATAAAACGGCTGTGGTAATTACTAAGGCATTAAAACTGATGGAAGGCCTGAAAACATGACCTGTTGGGAGTCTTTGAAGACTGCAGTTGGGAAACATTGTGTGAGACCATATTTCTTGCCAGTCCTCTGGCAAGATCCAATTCCCTGTTTGTGGTATATTTGTACAGCAAAGGGAACATAACAGTGCGATGGATAAATAGTGGAAGAAATCCCTGGAGCGTGAGGATCAGCTTTACAAATGTGCTTGCAAGCCGCATAAGGGTATCCAAATGTTGCAGCAGTGAAACATGTAGTGTGTTTAATTTGAATATATTGAAATATTTCTCTAGGTGGTAGTACGTGAGCTTCTAAGAGACCCAAAAGACATTCATTCAAAGGGACTTAGAAGATTGTAAATTTGGAGTAAGTTAAAACATTTTCACTATGTTTTGCTAGGAGAGTCTCGGCCTAGGGTAAAAAGTGAAGTCCCCAAGAATAAGGAAAAAGAGATGAGGGCATACAAGTTTGCCCAAATACTTGACATTACCCTATACTTTAAAGGAGTGGGCAGTAATAGAACTAGGGAAACCTCTGCAATACAATGGGGTAGCTAAAAAAGAGCCTAAGTGCAGATAAGGGATATTACCTAAGCATCCAGGTTCACCCACAAAGGGGATATTTTCCTGGGCATGAAGGAGAGCCAATTGAAATATTTGTGCAGCCTGAAAATAATAAGGGCACGTTTTCATACCATTTGAAGCACAACACGTTCAACCCATGCTTGCGTGATAGGAGAGGAGCAAATCTCCACACATTTGTAATCTTTCAAGTGAACTTACCTTAAAGTGCTACTTAGTCCTTTTATTCTACTACGTCCACCTATAGGTCATTGTTGGCCCTGATATAAAGCTGCTAGAGAACACTGTTATTTCACTACATCATCCAGATGAGGATGAAGAAGATGATGATGAATTTAGCGATGATTCAGCCAGTGGTAAAGAGAAGGATAAGCTAAAAGTCAAAGGTAATAAGGGCAAAAACATGTAGGTTATGATAATTTCTCTTTCTCTGACAAGCTTTTCTAGCATTTTAGTATGCTCTTTTCACAGTTTACAACAAGGAGGAGGTTGGATTGGAAGGAGAAGGCTATGTATGGAAGATTTCAGACAAACCAGATGACATAGAGGAGGAGGAGGAGGTGTTGCAGAGAAGTATGTGGGGTGAGTATGAAATGGCAATAGGGAAATACATACATACATACACTGTAGATGTGACGCTGTGTGGAAGTTGTCTTTTAAATTTTGTCTTCTATTTGTCTTCTCATGCTTTTAATAACTATGACTTTTCCTGATAGCCGCCTTCTTCATTGCCGTTTGTCCTGAACTGTAAGGCCTTCAAAAGTTAACTTTCCAGTGCTGTCGTTTTTAACAGAACAGCTGTAGTTTCTTCTCTTTTCTTAGAGTCAGATTTATGGAGTCCCACTTCCATTGTGAGTCTTATCCCTGACCAGCTGCTCATAGCTAATATGACTCAGTCCTTCCTCTGTGATATATCCATGTCTCCTGTAGACTTTGTTCCCCAGTGTTCAAAATTCCTACCATGTCAGCTCTGATCTCCTCAGTGTCCTTATTGTCCTCTCACATATGTAAAAAAATCAAGTGTCTGCTAAGTATATGCATTAACGCATGTAATAGCTCCCTATCTGATGCCTGCACTAACTTCTGCTGCAACTCCCTATATTGATTTCAGTAGCCTCTTCTGCAAGTCTTCGCTCTACATCTACACTGTAAAACATGCAACACCAACTTTTTCTGTGTGACATCTCTCCCTAGCACCATCCTACTGGTGCATTAAAATGTTAAATATATTCTTATATATCATGACCTTTTACCCGGCTCCCTGTTCTTTCCTTACTGGTGAGCTTTATCATTACCCTATTACCTTTTCTCCATTCCTGTACTTATCTACCCATTGATCTTATCCTTCCTTTTTTTTTTTTTTTGTTAATTAAAATCCAAAGCTGAAATGTTGTTTTATTTATATGGATTTTTTTTTTAGTTCTAGGTGCAAAATGGTGCTTACTTGTTAGGATTCTCTTTTCCTAATGTTAACTTAAATTGTTAGACATTCAGCTCTGCGCCAGAGTAGATACAAGTAAAAGAGCTCCAACACTTTAAGTTCACATGGTACCAATGAGCTTTTTTCATTTCCTCATGGTATATCACAGTTTTCTTTCTAACCCCAGGCCTTACCATTACCAATGAAGAGGACAGTGATAGTGAAAGTGGAAAGAGCACAACTTCAGAGCAAATAGACAGTCGGCCAACCTCACCTCTTCTAGATGACATTAAAGGTGAGGACTTGTAACTAAGTATAAAAAAACATATTCAATTTTTTTTAGTTGTGATCTGTTCCAGTGATTACTTCTGCTAAAATACCTGTAATACTGTATATTGGAGGAAAAACAATTCCATGTATACAAAAAAAATTAATTTAATGATATGGTTTCCCTCCTTTGATTGTTTTCATATCCATTTTCACAATTTTAGTTTTTCAGAATGAGGTTTTGGGAACACTTCAGAGGGGCGTAGAGGAGAACATCTCATGTGAAAATCTTCTCCTAGAAATTAACTCTCTCAAGTAAGTTGTAAAATGTACTACAAGGAGTACTATTGGGTTAGTTAAAAAAAAAAAAAATACATGCGTGCTGACGTAATCCATGACATTACAGCTATCACATGCCAGCTTTAAGAGCCAACAAATCACTCATCCGATAGTCCGTAAGCACGCATGCACTTTGCACTGCTCCTCTAGCACTCATTGGAGCAACTCGGTGAAAAGGGAGCAGGTGTAGCTGGCTCCTGCTTTCATCAACGCGCTGTAGGCACAGTAAGCGGTCACTCAGGTAGCCTGATGGATTCCAGCAATATTGTAAGAATCCTTCCCAATCCTGGTGCAGCTTTGCTCTGTCAGCTGATAGCAGGCAATAGCTTGCTATCAGTTGACTCCCACAGGAGTGCATTAGTAATTGTACTCCAGTGGCCCAAAAGAGAACCATAGCCAAAAAAGGATTGACCAGTTGCAATTTTGACTGAAACTGTTACATAGTTTTCATTCCGTGTAACAAACAGGATGCTTTAACAGCATATATTATAGTGGCATAATGGTTAATATATATTTTAAACCCTTACATTCTTTGTGCCCATGCTCATCCTTTCTGCATCCTGCTGATTGACACAAGAGTAGACATAGGGTGCACCAGGAAGAGCTCCAGTTGCATCATGGAACTGAGCTTTTATTCCTGTTTCAAACCCATTGGGTATGACATGCTGAGAAATTATTTTAAGAACTTGGTTCCAGACATAAGTCACGTGCTGTGCATTTTTTTAATGATATGTGATTGGTGCTACATGGTAATTTTAACATACAATACAGTAATTCTAAGCGGAGTTCCAAACTTTTTGTTATTGTAAATCTATCTTGAGAGAAATGTTTAGAATGCCATTGCTGATCTTATGTAAATCCTTGTTGCCTGGCTATAATACTGATCATCAAGCTTCAGCACTAAGTCACCGTCCTGAAACATTGAAAGTTCAAGTGAAGTCAGAACTCCTGATTTGCTTACTTGTTTGTAGAATTGTAATTCACTAAGCAGTGATATCACCAGATTGTCAAGGCAACCAGGAATCTAGCATTTACTAAAGCTGGTCAAAAATGAAGACCTTCGTATTTTATGTGTAAGAATGTCGCTAAACAGTTTTGGCATATTTATGCAACAGCTCTCAAAATATAACCTCAAGATATCAGGTTGTACTAGGTTCTGAGAAATCACCTACCTATGTAGAAAAATTTCTGCCAAAATTCTCAGGTGATTTTTTTAATATGATCTAATAAAATGGATCTGGCTGAAGTTAAACTGAGTTTTTAAGGAATGTAGGAAGTTCAGAAATGCAGATTTAACTTTCCTTTTTTTGCATCCGTACAGACACGCCTACAACATCGCTCTTGTGGAAGTCATGCAAGTTTTATGCAAGGTGGTATTAGAGTTCCCTTTGCAGCAGTTGAATGGGGTGCTTGATGTCAATCCTTACTGCAGCGCTCTGCTACCTGTGAGTCTTCCTGTCTTATTCTGAAGCCAATTTTTTCAGATTATAGTAACTATACAGTCTGATTTTGCCTGAAATAATACCTTGTGGCTTCCCTGCTCTGTGAGGTTGGTGAAGATAAAGAGATGATGGATAACCTTTCTGAACATCTAGTTACATATAATATGCTCTATGTATGACTTTTGATTTAAAGGATCTACAAAATGGAAGAGCTTTAAATTGCTGTTCTCTGTGTGGTACAGTAGTCTTTCAGTAAAAAAAAGCATTTCCTGACTGTAGAGCGTTGCTATAACATCGAATGCATATAACAGAAGAAAATGGGTCGTAAAATACTGTCTGCTCTTTGATGTAGGCAGTAGTAAACAAAACAGAATGCTTTCTTTTTACAGTTGTTTGTAGTGTTTATGGTTTAAAATATATGAATTAATGTCTTTTTCTGGTTTACTAGCTCCTGAAGAGATGGACTCCACTTTTCAAGAACTACATAAAGCGTGCTACAGATCACTTGTGCTGTCTTGCAGCTATGGAAGAATTCTTCCTGGACCACGAGTCCCTTTGGGCAGCAATTGCAAAGGTGAGCTAACAGGATGACCCCAGGAGTGACATACACAGAGATTAAAACAGTAAAGTGTTATCTAGGACTGCTGGTAGAATATTTAGCTGAAAGAGCCTATTCATATTCAAATTTCTTATTCAAATTAAAGCTTTACATGTGATCAGTTATCACGCCATCCATTTGATGGTTTGACAGTTCGAGTGAGACCACATGCTAATGTGACAGTTATCATTCACGGCATGCCTTGAATGTAACTGTTTTGCTAAATAGTTAAATTGATGGGTTTAGGTCCGCTGCATGCAGGAGGGCTTCAGTCTAGCACAAAGTGACCGGCCCAGAGAAATTGTGTTGTGTATCTAGTGGATGCCCCTTTTATTTATTTATAACTTTTCAGGTACTTGTATAGCGCTGTCAATTTACGCAGCGCTTCACATATATTTTGTACATTCACATCAGTCCCTACCCTCAAGGAGCTTACAATCTAAGGTTCCTAACTCACATTCATACATATACTAGGGCCAGTTTAGACAGGATCGAATTTACCTACCAGCATGTCTTTGGAGTGTGGGAGGAAACCAAAGTTCCCGCAGGAAACCCACGCAGGCACAGGGGGGACATGCAAAATCCAGGCAGGTAGTGTCGTGGTTGGGATTCGAACCAGCGACCCGTTCCCTGCCAGGCGAAAGTGCTATCCACTACACCACTGTGCTGTGTTGATCAGTACAGGATGGAACCTGAACCCTAGACCATGGAGTTGGTTGATGGTCTGCTGAGTCAACTTGACATGATAGAGCTAGAAAAAATCAGAGCATCAGTACAGGATCCATCTTGAAATACAAGAGGAGGAGGGGGCGGAGCCAGCGAGCGGCATGTGAGGACGGCTGAGACGGAGCTCCGGCTGCAGGTTTTCTATCCTTTACTGATCCTGGCGGCAGACTGCCTAATCCTGACCCGGGAGGTGTGGGCATGACTACAGGGAAGCCCCTGCACTCATCCGGGATGGTCAAATACGGACCACCGCTCCCGAAAACTCCGGGGGAGAGGCTGGCAAGGTACGCCTGGACCTCCCAAGATGGCGCCGGCAGCAGCATGGCAGACGAGGAGGAATGGCCTCCGCTACCTGGAACTACACAAGAAGACCCCCCAGCATCCCCAGACGCAATACGGGTGAGTCCCAGACCCCAGAGGGGACAGCCACGCCGCAGGGGGAGATCGCTGGATAGGGGGGAATACAGGCATGGCCTGCAGGGCGGAGGAGGGACGGAGGACAGGGAGGAAGAGGAGCCATCTTTGAAACAGATTATGGCAGCCATTAAGGGATGCCAGTCCTCCTTTAAAGAACATTTTGAAGAGCTTAAACTGGAGTTCTCTTTCCTAAAGCATGACATGCAGAAAGTGAGGGAGAAGGTTAAAATTGCTGACCAACGTCTCTGTTCTTTGGAAAGCTCTGTCAGACCAATAGAGACGGATGTACAGGTGGCCAAGCAAACGTTGACGGAGCATACCCTATAAATGGCGGATATGGAGGACCGCATGAGGAGAAATAATATTAGACTGGTGGGGTTCCCTGAAGGTGCTGAGGGGAAATGCCCGGAAGACTTCCTGGAGAAGTGGTTGAAGGAGCAAATGGAGCCAGAGACTTTTACAGCAATATTCGCGATTGAAAGGGCCCACAGGGTCCCGAATAGGGCTCCGCCACAGGGAGCTGTACCACGCTCTATGATTGCTAAAATCCTGCACTTCAGAGACAGGGAAAATATACTGAGAGGAGCCAGATCAGGAGCGGAGCTGAAGTTTAATGGCTGCTGAATTTCAATCTATCCTGACTTCTCAGCGGCCACGCAGAAACAAAGGGCTAGTTACCAACATGTAAAGAAGAAACTAAGGGACATGAACCTTGTGTACAGCATGATTTATCCTGCAAAACTGAGAGTGGTGGACAATGGAAGAGCACATTTTTTCATGACCCCAGTGGAGGCGTTTGACTGGCTGGAGGCAAGAGGGGGCCCACGGGGACGTAAATCCCCTAGGTAGAGGTGCACGGTTGGACGCTATCCTGTTTGCTAAATACCTCACATGGAACGGTTGTAGCTGTGGGACAATGTGGAAGGAAATGTGGCAGTGAAATTGGGGACTGACATTTATAAGTTTGTCAGGTTATGCAACAAAGAACCTGCAGCTGCTTGCTCACTTGGCTGCAGTTGCACAAATAGCACTTTGCAACACACCCGGACGTTTGTTGGTCCTGTGTTACTTTTTGGGTGTGCAAGACATACCTGAGGACTTTGCCCTGAAGAACTCCTTAGGGTAAAGGGTGGCTCTACCAGAGCCAGGCATTTGAGTTCGTTCCTTACTGTTTAGGTTGGTGGGATCAAAGCAGCAGACATGTTGGGGCCGGTTGCAGGGAGGGGGGAAGGGCAGTTTGAGGGAGAGGGGAGGGATACGGGGTGTTGGGGCTTGATATGGGATAAGGGGGGGCTGTTGTGCATAGTGATGTCGTTTGGGAGGTGTGTGGGACATCATGCTCGTAGACCTGTGTGGCATTGCTGTGTAAATGAGAGTTCTGGACGCCTGACTAGGGGAGAGGGAGGAAGATGTGGTGTGAGGATGGTATTTCGCCTTTGGAATGGAACTTAATCTCAGAATTATCTCCTGGAATGTCAGGGGTTTGCATTCCAAATTTAAAAGGTCTTTGATTTTTGATTATGTGAAGAAATACAAGCCACATTTGATTTTGTTTCAGGAAACTCACCTACAGGGGTCCAGAACTCTCTCGTTAAAACGATCTAACATTGCTGGAGCTTATCAGGCCTGTTACTCTTCCTATGCAAGGGGAGTGGCTACCTTAATTACTAAAAGTATGCCTATAAATGTATTGACTATCAAAACAGATATAAAGGGTTGGTATGTTATATTGGTCCTGAAAGTATGTAATAGATGCCTTACGATAGTCAATTTATATGTTCCACCCCCCTTCGCACTTTCGCATTTGGATGATATGCTGACAGCCATGTACGAAATAGCGGAGGGGGAAATCTTTATAATGGGAGATCTGAATGCGGATGCTGATCCAGGGCTGGATCGGCTGGTGGGGATTGGTGGGTACGCCGGCACCTCTGGCGGGATGGCTGTCAACCTACGGGTTCATTGACGCATGGCGTTTGAGTCACCCGGGTGATAGGGAATATTCCTGTTACTCGGCAGCTCATAAAACATTGTCCAGAATTTAAGCTGTCCTGACACAGGGATCTGGTCTGGAGCTGATTAAGGAGGTGAAATATCTTCCCAGAGTTCACTCGGATCACTCACCTATGCTGACGGTTATGTATCTAGGGCCCAAGCCGGGGATACGGCATTGGCGGATGGAGACTAGCTGGCTAGAAGAGGAATATGTACAATTGAAGTGTAAACAGGCTATAGCCAACTATTGGGCTGAAAATGGGACGACTGGACACGCCCCCAAGCTATGGGAGGCATTTAAGGCCACTTTGCGGGGAGTGTTTATATCCACAGTAAGCTGGTTCAAAAGGCAGCTAGCCTCCATGGTGAAGGGGAAAGAGGAGGAAATGGTTCTAGCAGAGGCTGAATATGTTAGGAGCCCGACGGAAGACAGATTAAGGACGATGCAAGAAAGGACAAGAGACTACACGACTGCACTGACCGCCCAAACCACTAAATTGGACTTGGCACAGAGGAGGCGTATTTTTGAGTATGGGGACAAAAACAGTAGATTGCTAGCGTTCCTGGCCAAACCTGAATATGTCCCTAAGCTCATCGGCAGTATCTCTTTGGAGTCTCAGGTCACAATTACAGACTCAAAGGGTATTCTCCAAAGGTTTGTTCAGTTTTATAAGGAACTCTATACATCTTGCTCACAGGTGGGAGAGGCGGAGGTGGCAAATTATCTGGCAGACATTGAGATCCCTGAGGTGTCTGGAGAGGAAAGGGAATCATTGGAGAGGGACATTACGGTGGAAGAGGTGGAGGGGGCAATTTCTGCCTTTGCTTCACGGAAATCCCCGGGGTTGGATGGCTTCCCCTCGGAGTGGTATGTAACTTTTAGACCCACGCTAGCACCACACCTGGTAAAAGTATTTGAAAAAGCTAGGGCAGAGGGAACACTGCAGCCATCGATGAGAGAGGCTTCAGTGGTCCTGATCCCTAAGGGAGGGAAGGACCCCACGCTATGTGACTCCTATCGCCCCATCTCTGATGAATGTGGACACTAAAATACTGGCCAAGATACTAGCAGCGCGGCTGCAGCAGGTTATTCTGAAATTGATTAACCCAGATCAGACTGGTTTCATACCTGGGCGATGTGCGCAAATGAATATCCGGAGACTCTATCTTAATTTGCAGACAGTCCATGACAACTCAGGGAGAAGGGTGGTAGCTTCCCTGGATACACGAAAGGCCTTCGACTCGGTCGAGTGACCTTTCTTGTTCGCTCTCCTGGGAAAATATGGTTTGGGCCCTGTTTTCATTTCTTGGGTTAAACTCCTATATACTGACCCGCTAGTCCGTTTACGAGTTAATGGAATTATATCTGAACCTTTTAAAATCTACCGGGGCACTAGGCAGGGGTGCCCGTTGTCACTCCTCCTATTTGCACTAGCTATAGAACCTCTAGCAGAAAAACTGAGAGTGAGCCCAACTGTGGTTGACCTTAAGGTGGGAGGAGTAGAAGAAAGGGTATCTCTATACGCGGACGACATGTTATTGTATTTGCAGGATACTGGCCCATCATTGAGAGCTGCTATTGAGCTGATTCGGAGGTTCGGGGATCTCTCTGGGTTTAGGATCAATTGGGCTAAGTCAGCACTGTTTCCAATTGATGGGGAGGGAGGGACTCCGGAGGGATGCCCCATTCTGCTGACAGATTCATTTAAATATCTGGGGGTGAAGGTGGCGCTCCCTATTACCAGGTATGAGGAGGACAACTTGGCGGTGGTTGTGGGTGACCTGAGAGAGAAGGTGAAGAAGTGGCAAACATTACCACTAACGATGATGGGGAGAGTGAATTTATTTAAAATGATATACCTCCCAAAATTTTTATACATACTCTCCAATTCACCTGTGTTCATAGCCAAGAGGGTGTTCAAAGACATAGAGACCATCATTAGGGGTTTGCTATGGGGGGTACAGGCCCCGAGAGTATCTCTGGAAATACTGAAACTCCCGGCGGTGAAGGGGGGGCTGGCCCTCCCGGATCTACGCTTTTATTACTTTGCTGCCCAGCTAGTATTTCTTCATTGGCGGTTTTTCCCACAGTCCCCGAATGCGACTACGCTGTTGGAGGCCGCAATGGCTACGTCACAGGAAACCTTGCTGAATGTGGTATATAGGAGGGGGGTCCCGGGTAGAAAATTGGGATCGGTGATGGCACTGCCTGGGAGGATTTTTCGGGTCTGTGCACAGCAGATCGGGGATACGTCCTTGACCTTATCACCCAATAACCCACTGTGGTGTAACAAAACACTTCAGGAATTTCAAAAAATGGAGGATGGACAGGGCTGGGCTAGATATGGGATTAAATATCTCCATCACCTTTACAGGGAGGGGGGGATGGTTACATTCGCGCAATTGCAGGAGAGTCATGGGGTATTTTAGGTACCATCAGCTGTGGTGTGCGGGACGGGCCCAATTTGGACGGGGGGAAATTTTGGTACAGAATACTGGGTTGGAGACAGTTTTATTAAACCCAGACACGATTGGACGGACCTCCAGATATTATGCCAGTATTGAGAAGGGGAACCAGGATGCTGGCAATAAGGCTAGGGCTAGGTGGGGACGGATTATCCCTGACTTGACCAATTAAACGTGGGAGCAGACTTTAGAAACCTACCTGGCTACAGTTATATCCTCCAGGGATAAGATGATACAACTGAAATATTTACATCAGATGTACTATACGCCTTCCAGACTCTATAGGATGGGCAGGAGGGAGTCACCAGACTGTCATAAATGTCAAAGAGAGGTGGGTACTTTTCTACATATGGTATGGGAATGTGATAAGGTAAGACCACTGTGGTCACAGGTAACAGCCTTTATATCAGACCACTTTGATCTACCAAATATATGCTCACCACTGAGATGTCTTCTGGGAGTGTTTGAACAAGAGGACATGAACTCATCCACTAAACTTTTTCTTAGAATCCTGTACTTTGCGGCCCGAAAACTCATAGTCAGGAATTGGATACACGGGGAACAGTTAACACTGGGAGCCTGGATCAAGGTAGTGAATGTGGATTTAGCTTTATACCAAAAGACTTATGAGGTCAGAGGGGCGAAGAAGAAGTTTACAAAAGTCTGGTTTAGATGGGTGGAGTCAAAGGAAACACTTTGGGAGGGCAGGGACTGATGGGAACCCTTAAAGAAGAGATCTGAGGTTGGGCGAGGTAGGGTAGGCTCTGGTAGGGAAGGGGAAGTGAAGGTTTATGATAAATAAGAGGAGAGGTGTTGTCCCACATGTAATTGTACTGATTGTTGCACAACAGAGGATGGGAGTGAGGGGGGGGGGGGGAAGATAGGTTGCAATGTGTTTTTTTACTGCTTTCCCTTTCCTCGGGGAGAGGGTGGTGGGTGTTGAGCAAGAAATTGAAAAGTGCCTTAAATGCTGAATTGTTGCAAGTCATGATGATACATACTGTAATGCTATATTTTTGATGTGCAGGGAAATCCTGTATGTTTCTACTATGTTCTGTCCTATATACCTATCTGAATAAAAATTGTTTTTCAAAAAAAAGAAATACAAGAGGAAAGTAAAGGCTGAGAGATAAACTTTCCAACATGACCACATCCAACCAAGAGAAGGAATAAGAATGAATAAGGATGTCCTGTTTGAGGAGACAGAAACAAACCGGAGCAAGATGGAGAACTGGGTTCTAACAACCTTGTCTTATGTTAAACCTGTTAAAGGTTCCATGCCAGACAAGGTCACCAGTCTTGAACAGTCACCTCCCCAAGTGAAGGCTATGAGTGAACTACTAAGATCCTAAAAAGCTGACCAAGGCCCAATTGCAGTAGAGGACTTGTCCAGCGAGGAAACTTTTTGAGCTAAGGTCCTGAGGCTAAGGATAAGCAATCACCACATGTCCAGCAATAGATTTAACATGAAGACGTAGACCTCCCTGCTTATCATCAAGGGATTCCTAGGCTCCATTATGCCCAATCTCAAAATTTGAGCTTCAATTATCTAGCTGTCAAAGGCAGCTTGAAGCTGGATGGCAAAACACATTCATTGGGAACAGATGATCCTGATGCAGTAGATCCCTTGGAGCAACTAGCTGGCACCCCTTTTAGGTTGGTGTACCACATCTGCCTGGATCAGCCTGGAACACCGGAATGCTTTCCATTCCGAACATGTGAGACAACGAGGGAAGGAAGTACTGAAAGTCACAGGAGCATCCTACCAGAGGACCACTGCACTTGAGCCAAAATTGCCTAGCCTTTAGTTTTACCTCAGGGGCCCGGTAGTCAACCTCTGAAGTTGCCTACCTGGGACACACCACCTTGAATAGCTAAAGGGGTAGAAATCAGCCTCACAGGTTTAGACACTATCAGATGCAGTCTGCCTGCCAAGATGTATATCTGGAATGCTCATGCCTGACGTTTTGCCAAGGATACCAATATAGTCTTTTGCTTGAATTGAAGTACGCCACCTTTATGGCATTCTCTGCTTGGATCCATATTATATAAGGGTGTCTAGGTCTGTTCCCCAGAATCATCCACGGTGTGAGGTGTCTTTCCATGAAGATTCCTTTAAACAGGAAGAGAAGATTTCCTTGCTCGAGAGCCAGACCCCCGAGTCTCAGCAATAGGGAAATCACCTGGCCAAAGGCTGAGTCAACTTGTCCCTCGAAGAACAGAGGCCTGTTAAAGCCTGGGGTGAAACCAGGCCAAAGGAATTGCCTCAGTTCTAGGCCTCTCATACAAAAGTGGAGATCCAGATCGCTCATGGTGCAGACCACTTGAATCGGAGACTAGAGTGTGTAAATTATCAATGAGGAAAAGCACTCTTTCCTGAGCTGTGAGTAGGGCCACCCAGACATTCTCAAGGTGAGTCTGTTTCAGCGATGATCTGTGAAGGCTCTGAACCTATCCAAATTACTGGAATATCTGGAGGACCATGTCAGGTTGCTCGATAAAACCTGCACCAATTATTCCCCATCTAAGAATTTCTCTACAAGAATATTTCAGGAAGGCAATGAGGCTAGTACTGGGTCCAGCATCCTAATACATGAGGTGCGGACCAATAGACAAGGGGCAGGATCCCTGAATGGTAGTGCATGGGTCCAAAAGCAAGGCACGGGAAATCTCTTAAGGGATAGAGATGGGTCCGGGTGCGCCCAGGACCCCAGCACCAACCCACCTGCCTGACGCCACCAGGAAGCTCACACTGCCAACCACAGGCATCGGGAAACACCCCCGCGGCTAGCCCAGTCCTCCAGCAGGACTGGGCAGGCCGGGACCAGGACCCTGAACATGCCCGAGCCCGCCCCCGGATGAGAACATTAGTTAGAATTCTCAAACTGCTATTACAAGCAGGAGCAGGGATGTAATGGAAGCACTGAATGGGGTTTCTCTAAAACAGTTAGTAAAAAGCCCAACCCGAGGTGATCATATTCTTGACTGACCTAGTACTGACAAATGGGGATCAACTGTCTGATGTTGAGGTGGGTGAGAATTTGGGTTCTAGTGATCACCAATGTCTTTTGGTTTGATATTAAAACAAGAACTGAAAAATCATATACAAAAACAAAAGTTTTAGATTTTAAAAGGACAAATTTTGCTGAAATGAGGAAATTTCTAAAAAAATAACTGAAAGGTTGGAGTAAAATGACAGGAGTAAGTAATCAGTGGGCACTATTAAAGTCTACCATTGTGGAGGCAACTCGATTATATGTCAGGCAAGTTGGTAAGAATAAATGGAAGAAAAAAACAATATGGTTCACCAAAGAGGTAAATAGGATAGTAAAGGGGAAAAAAATGGCATATAGAAGATTCAAGGTAACAGGAGGTGCGGCTGACAGAGAGGAGTATAAAAATAGACAAAAGGAGGCCATTATCTGTGCTGCAAAAGCATAGAAAGTGGAGGAAATTGCTAAGACTATTAAGGAAGGAGATAAAACCTTTTTTAGGTACATTAGTGATAGAAGGAAAAAATACAATGGGATCACTAAAATGAAAACTAGGCACAACACATATGTTGAGGGAGACCAGGATGTAGCAAACCATTTAAACAATTACTTCTGTTCAGTCTTCTCAGAAACAGACTGCACTAATGATAACAAGTTAGGGAATCCTATTGGTTCTAGTAATGATGGTTAATTTCTAGTATTTCTGGAGACAGAGGTAGCTGAGGAACTGGCTTGGTTAAAGCTTAATAAAGCAATGGGCCCGGATGGTATTCATCCCAGAGTTCTAAGAGAACTTTGCAATATAGTTGTTGGACCATTAACAAATCTTTTAAATAAATCTCTTCTAACAGGAGAAGTTCCCTATGACTGGCGGATAGCTAATATTGTACCTATCCACAAGAAGGGCAGCAAGGTAGAAGCTGGCAATTACAGGCCAGTGAGTTTAACATCAATTGTAGTCAAGGTAATGGAATCACTTCTCAAAAGAAGGATCATTGATCACCTAAAAATACACAGCTTGCTGGACCCAAAGCAGCATGGCTTTACTGAGGGCAGATCGTGCCAGACAAATCTGATTGAATTCTTTCACTATATTACCGGTGTTTTGGACCAGGGTGGTGCTGTGGACGTAGCGTATCTTGATTTCAGCAAGGCATTTGATACATTTACACATAATGATCTAATACAAAAGTTGTACAAGCTGGGACTAAATACTTAGGTAGTTCAGTGGATATGCAGTTGGCTAAAGGATAGATCCCAGAGTGTGGTTGTAAATGGGGTTCACTCAGAACAGAGACCAGTCACTAGTGGGGTACCACAAGGCTCTTTACTGGGTCCTGTTCTATTCAACCTATATGTAAGTGATATAACTAAAGGTTTGCTGGGCAATGTATGTCTCTTTGCTGATGATACAAAGGTGTGTAATAGGGTTGACATCCCTGGAGGTGTCTGTAACATGGAACATGATTTGGCATTGCTGGAAGATTGTTCAAAGCAGTGGAGACTGCAGTTCAATATTTCTAAATGTAAAATAATGCATCTAGGGAAAAATAATCCCCTTAGAGAGTACAGCATTGGGGGTACAGTGTTAGCACTACAGAATAAAAAGATTTGGGGGTGCTTATTTCAGATGATTGCAAAATGAGCAAACAGTGTGACCAGGCAGTGGGAAAAGCATATAGAATTCTGGGATGTATCACTAGAGGGATCACCAGCGGGAGGAAGGAGGTTCTGATTCCTCTATATAGATCTTTAGTGAGACCTCACTTAGAATACTGTGTCCAGTTCTGGAGACCTCACTTACAAAAAGATATTGATAAGATAGAACGAGTTCAGAGACGGGTAACAAAAATGGCGAAAGGTCTGGGGGATAAAACATATCAAGAGCGACTTCAGGAACTTAATAAGTACAATCTGGAGGAAAGAAGGGAGAGGGGAGACATGATTGACACCTTTAAATACATCAAGGGGGTGAATAAGGTTCAGGAGGGCAGTCTTTTCAATATGAAACCAAAATCAAGAACACAGGGACATGACCTCAAACTAACTGGAAGGAAGTTCAAAACTAATCTTAGAAAGTATTATTTTACTGAAAGGGTGGTTGATGATTGGAATAAACCACCAACAGAGGTTGTGAGACAGTCAACAGTAAATGGCTTCAAACATGCTTGGGATAAACATAAATCTATAGTCAGACAACAAGGTTAATGTAAAAATAAATAAAAAGGGGCAGACTCGGTGGACTACTCCAGTCTTTTTCTGCCGTCACTTTTCTATGTTTCTAAGTTATCGTTGATGCCCACCAAGCCAGAAAGTGTCCCAGGCAAAGTGAGGCAATGCAAATTTTAGATTTTTCTATGGAAAACTTGATCTGAACCCAGCCCCTTAAAGCTTCAAGATGCATACCGAATAGTGTCACCATGGGCTTTTCGATAGTGAACTGTTTGCCACCACAATTTGGGCAAAAGCACCTTGACCCAGAAAACCTTCAGAGGATATGCAGAGACTACAAATGGAGAAAAAACGCTTCTTAACATTTTAGAAGGAGAAAAAAAACCTTGCAATTTGTACTCTAGTCTTCTTCCGCCAGTAATGACAAGTGTTCAACTTCAGCGGCATCTCTAATGCTGTAAGTATATAAATAAAATACTGCGCTAAAAAATAAATAAACTCAGTGTGTAAACTCAGTAGTATAAGTGAAATACATAAATATATATAAATAAAATTATGTTATACAATAATATGACAGCTGCTGCTTTGTTCAAATCAAACCATATAAAATCAACACTCATAAATAGTCCAGTGTTAGGAGCGCTTATATAAATAGTGAAAGAAGACAAATATCACACATCAAGTGCCAGTGTTGGTGAAAAAATTCCAGTGCTGGAAGGTAAAGTTCTTAAGGTGTATAAATAGCAAAGAAGATCTTCTATTTAAATCTTCCACCTCAATTCACCACGTGCATGAAGAAAATTAAAATTGGAGGCTCACCAGAATTAGGAATATAAAACGCCTTTTTATATATCCATTAGGACCTCGGCAAAGGACCATCACAAAAGGACCATGTAACTCCAACCCAGTCAGCTTAGCAGAAGGGATCAAACTAGCCTGTGCATAATCTCAAACGCATCCAGTGGGTTCCTTTGCTCAAGTGCTTCCAGCTGACCACCTCCAACAGCTCTTACTCAAATTACCATAAGGGGAAAAGATCAAACAAAAAAAACCCTCATAGTGTATCTCTTTAACCACTTGACAACTGGGCACTAAAACCCCCTTCCTAACCAGACCAATTTTCAGCTTTCAGTGCTCTCACATTTTGAATGACAATTACTCAGTCATACTACACTGTAAAAACAAACTAGAAAAGGGGAATACCATTAAACTCATTCTCGACAACCTCCACCAGTCGACCTTCGTGAACTCGTTTCCTTGGGTGACCTACGCAAACTCTAATACGTGTCCGATCAAACTAGGGAAGACGATTCGACTGACCCAACCTCAATGTACCAGGAAAACACTACCAGGAAACGGCTCCAGGATTACCTATATATTTTTCCGCAAAATATAAGGATTAAGACCACTCGGAGGTTAAAATTAAAAGAAGTACGTGCACCACTTAACTCCACCTTCTAAATTTATCTTCTAGAAGAAACGATAAATA
>BLSH010380045.1:1281952-1310151 GCA_018402905.1 Glandirana rugosa
TCAGAACGGGGAACCGCCGTTGTAAACACGGCGGTTCCCCGTTCTGTGACAGGGGACATAGCAGATCTACTGATCCCTGTCACTGGGATCAGTTAGATCTGTTATGTCCCGGCCAGCCCTGCCCCCCCACAGTTAGAACACACCCAGGGAACATATTTAACCCCTTCACTGCCCCCTGCAGGTTAACCCCTTCACTGCCAATGACATTTATACAGTAATCAGTGGACATTTAAATTTCTGATCGCTGTATAAATGTCATTGGTCCCAAAAATGTGTAAAAAATGTCCGACATTTCCGCCCCAATATCGCAGTCCCGATAAAAATCGCAGATCGCCGACATTACCAGTAAAAAAAAAAAAAAATAATAAAAACGCCATAAATCAATTCCCAGTTTGTAGACGCGATAACTTTTGCACAAATCAATCAATATACGCCGATTGCGATTTTTTTTTTTACCAAAAATATGTAGAAGAATATATATCGGCCAAAACTGATGAATAATTTTTTTTATGGATTTGTACTTTAACAAAAAGTAAAAAATATTGTTCTTTTTTGCAAAATTGTCGCTCATTTTTTGTTTATAGCGGCGATCAGAAATGATGCAGAGGGGATCAAATACCACCAAAAGAAATCTCTATTTGTGGGAAAAAAAGGACGCAAATTTTATTTGGGTACAACGTCGCACGACCGCGCAATTGTCATTCAAAATGCGACAGCGCTGAAAGCCAAAAATTGGTCTGGGCAGGAGGGGGGTTTAAGTGCCCGGTAAGGAAGTGGTTAAAGAGACAGTGTACCTGTTTGTTTTTGGTGAGAGGTAATATGATTTTTTCCAGATATTGAGCTTGCCACACCTGTTGGTGGCACAGAAGACTAGCAAAGGTAGGAGGGGGCAACGAGGGATATGGCTTTTAAAAGAGTGCTCAAGGAATGCAAATGAAGATGTTTTGCATTATCTTCGGAGCAGAGACCCTGAACACAAATGCTCCAAAAAACATAAGGCCCGACAACGATCATCTCATCCTGACCGGGATGATGACACCTAACAGGTTGTCACCTTCATAAGCATAGCGCCTAACGCCCAGAAGTTTTTCAAGCGCTTTTTAGGCGCTTTTGAGGCGCTAACATTAAATAAATCGCACATCCCCCTACATTGCATCCTGTTTACTTCCTGGTATTTTGACCTTTCCACAACCTCTGGGCGTTTTGCTGGCGCTTTGAACGCGCTGTTGGGGCGCTTTGCATTCATTTCAATGTATATGGGTGTTTTTAATGCTTGCAGGACTTTTTTAAACGCGGCACCAGCACGACGCCCCAGTGTGAATAGGTACATTGGAATGAGTGGGCAGCTTTTTAGAAGCGTTTTGTAAGCGCTATTTTTTAGCGCAAAAACGCTAGTAAAGCGCCTCAGTGTGAAAGGGGTCTTAAGGAGCTGGTGTCCCTTACATGCATGTGGTCAATACACTCTAAGGCTACTTTCACACTGAGGCATTTGAAAAACGCATGCAAAACATCAAGCGTTATTACCGCGTTTTTCCCGCGTTAGCGCTATAATTAGCGCTTACGCCCAGGCGTTTTTCAAGCGCTTTTGAAGCGCTAGCATTAAATAAATAGCACATCCCCCTACATTACATCCTGTTTACTTCCTGGTATCCTGGTATTTTGATCTTTCCACAACCTCTGGGCGTTTTGCTGGTGCTTTTAACGCGCTTTGGGCGTTTGGGCGTTTTTAATGCTCTGTTTTAGCGCTCAGAATAAGCACAAAAAATCATGCTTGCAGGACTTTTTTAAACGCGGCGCCAGCGCGATGCCCCAGTGTGAATAGGTACATTGGAATTAATGGGCAGCGTTTTAGAAGCGTTTTGGAAGTGCTATTTTTAGCACGAAACGCTAGGAAAGCGCCTCAGTGTGAAAGGAGCCTAAAGGAGTTGTCCCTTACAAGCATGTGGTCAAAACACTCTAAAGGAGTGGACCCTTACAAGCATGTGGTCAATACACTCTAAAGGAGTGGTTTTCCACTTACAAGCATGAGGTCAACACTAAAGGAGTAATTTCCACCTACCCTGTAAAGGGACAGGATCCAGGCACATGTCTCCTACGTAGCTCGTATAGAGTTCAGGCTGTCCAGCCTGCTTTGCTGGGATGTAGTCCCTGTGTTCACATGCTAAATGCATTGTTTGTCTGGAAGCCTCTCTGCTGGCCATCCCATGGAGTCCTCCACAGGATGGCTTTCATACTCCCCAAGCACTCCAGGGGGCACTGGCTCACAAGAGTTTATGCCAGCATGAGAGGAAATGCCTCACTAAGCTCAGGGTGCATTTTTGGCCTGCATGCAGTCTGCCTCACAAGATGTGGTTGTGCAAAATTCTAAAGCCCTATTATGGCGGCTATAGCAGAAAGTATGCTGCAAATATCCACGCCACAAGCAACACCCATAATGAGAGAGCGTAAAGCGCTCGTTGATGAAGGATGGCAGAGACCTCATCAGGAGACCAATTTACAGTACAGGTTCTCTAAGCTTTATCCACATAAGATGGCTGATGTATGTTTATGCACTGCATTTCAAGGGGTGGATGCTGCCCTCTAGTGCTTGGCGCATCAAGTGTCTTTGCCTTTTTATAACTCAGTTGCCTTCAGAGATCCTAGGGATGAGAGAGTGGACTTGTTCACACCAGATGCAGTCCAGTATGTTTTTACATCGAGAATGGACATGGACAGGGTTTAACTTGGATTCCAATCACCTAGTTCACACCCGTGCAGCGCATTCTAGGGCAATCAACAAAAGTAGGCTGTTACATTGTTTCAGTATGGAACAAATCTGGAAAGTGGCAAAAAATGCATCAAGAACATTCATGCAGAAACACATCTGGAACACAGAAATTGTGGTGATCGGGCCAACAGGCTTGTACAGAATCTATTCAGTGACAGATTTTGCCGGTCAACCAGGAATAGCGTTATTTTCAAGGATTGTGTATACTCTCCTATATTCCTGATACCCAAAGCATCCAGAGAGCTCAGAACGGTGTTGGCCCTGAGTTCCTTAAATCAATTCATCAGCCCCAGAAGATTCAGGACGGAGCCAGTATATACGATATCAGTAGTGCAACCAGGAGATTGGCTAATTTCAATCGATTTGGCAGAGGCCTATTTACATGTCCCGATTCACAAACACCATCAGAGGTACTTCAAATTCGCAGTAGAGGAAGAGCATTATCAATTCAGATGTTTGCCCTTCGGCATCAACACAGCACCCAGAGCCTTCTCCAAGATCTTGTTGGCGACCATAGCATTTATCTGTTTACAGGGGCTAAAAGAATTTTCATTATCTAGACGACATCCGGGTCATTGCACATTCAAGTGAGCAGCTTGCGCTACAGCGCAATAAGGTAATAGGGATCCTGTCTAACTTTGGATGGCTGATATACAGTCAAAAGAGCAACCTCCCTCCTGCTCAATGGATGGAGTATTTAGGCATGGTATTCGACACAGGACGGATTCTTCTGCCATATCGCAAAGCGACTGAGCTGAAAGCATGTGTCTACAGGGTGATGGAGGCTCAGACGTTATCAGCAAAAGACTGTATGACGATGTTGGGGATATTTACCGGCTATCCCGGCGGTACCGTAGGCAAGGTTCCACACAAGAGCTCTTCAGATGTCCTTCCTGAGGCAATGGGACGGCTGGTCATTGGACCAGAAGATCTGGGTGCCAGCATGGGGGCGATGGAGTCTGATCTGGCCAGATAGCAGACCAACTGAGCCGGAGGTTCCCAGCAATGGAGAATGGTTAGTCAATGGACACTATGTTCAGCCTTTGCCAGAGGGGGGTTACCCAGCATAGACCTGATGGCGACACCAGGGAATGCGCAGGTGCCAGAGTTCACCGCAAAGTTCAAATATGAGGCGATAGCCCAGGATGCCTTCTCAATCTTTTACAATGAGTTTTATTGAGAAAAAGAAAAAACAGGCATAATCAAACAACAAAGTGGAAAATTACGTGACATTGCATAATGAAACAATAAATGTAAGCAGACATCTGTGATGTTTGTCACCTATAATGCAGACATTAAACATATAAATTGTGGTAAAAGAAACCAGTATAATCAGTAAGCTATCATATGATAAGGATGCCCACCGTGAGACAGTGGAGCTACTAGATAGTAGAGCTTTAGAGCAGCTTTACATTATACATAATTACGTCTTGGGCAACCGTGCAAGTGGAAAGTGGCCTCTGTGGTCAGTATGTCCAAGAGGGGAGAAACAACCACCACCGCGTGACAGATCACAAAATCAGTATTTGCGGGGGCAAGGGTGAACAGTCACCCTGGCCTATGAACAGATCAGCCACTGATTAACTCAGATCATGCCAGTAATAGAAGCATAGAGAAATAAGGGAAAAAAAGGAAGAAAAAAGAATAGAAAAATGAAAAGAAAGGAGAAAGGAAAGTGAGAAAAAGTAAGGGTGGGTCTACGGGGGGAGCACCAGGGGGCCACTTAAAGTGAAAGGAGAGATTGGTCGAACCTAGTGGGCTGGGAATAAGCAATCCAGGGTTGCCAGACCTTATGGAACTTATCGTGGGTATCAGATACGATGGCTGTCAATTTTTCATTCAGCATTATACCGTTCATACGATTTTTAACAGCCTCGAAACGGATGCCTTCTCAATCTTATGGCAGTTCCCCCTAGTGTACCTGTTTCCTCCAATCCCATTAATCATGAGGGCTTCGCTGAAGATTGTGGAGGAGGTGCATACCATCATAATTGTACCCTTCTGGTCCAGGAGACCAGGGTTTTCCTCTGCGCTTGCAGAGGGCGTCGGCCCCACCAGTACGCCTACCTCTAAGGAGGGATCTACTACAGCAAGGACAGTGAATTCACCCGAATCCAGGGAGACTGCAGCTGACGGCCTGGCTGTTGAATCGGCCAGATTGCATGCACAAGGCCTCTCAGAGGAAGTAGTCGCTACATTACTGGGGGCAAGGAAGGCTACAACAAATGCCACATACTCCAGAATTTGGAGAAAGTTTGCAGACTTTGCATCGCAAAAGTTTCTCCCCATTAACTCGAAGTATTGCGAACATTTTAGAGTTTCTGAAAACGGCTCTGAAGGTTGGCTTGGCATATAACTCTCTTAAAGTGCAGGTGTCGGCCCTGTCTTCTTTCACCGGACATAGATGGGCTAATGAGCCTTTAATAAAGCAGTTCCTCAGAGCCGCAATAAGGGTGTGCCCCCCCAAGGAGGAGCCTCATCCCAACCTGGGACTTGGGCATGGTGCGAAAGGCACTGTTGCAGCCCCCATTTGCCCGGGTGGAATCGTGTACAATTGGCTTTCTAACAATCAAACTGCTCTTCCTGAAGGCCATTACAACGGCCAGAAGAGTGTCGAAATTAGCAGCCTTTTCCTGTAAAGAAACGTTCTGCATTGTGTATCCGGACAGAGTGATCCTGTGGCCTGCTTCAGCCTTAGCCTCTAAAGTGGTCTCAAAATTTCAGGTAAACTGAGAGTCAGTGCTACCTCGTTTCACGCAGCCTCCAGATCAAAGGAGCCAGTTAGATTTGGGACCTATAGACTGGGCCGGTTTAATATCAACATATCTTCAGAGGGCACAACAGATACGCAAGTCGGGTAATCTGTTCATCTTCCCATTGGGACCCAGGAAAGGGGAGGTAGCACCTTCAAGGATTTTATTCACCTGGATTACGAGGACTATCTCCTAGGCATACAAGCAGCAGGGCCTTGCCCCTCCGCAGACTATACAAGATCATTCTTCTAGAGGGGTGGCAGCTTTGTGGGCATCCATGGCAAAGGTCCTGGTGGAGGACATATGCAGGACCGCTAGCTGGAGTTCCTGTGAGACTTTTGCTCAGCACTACAAATTGAATACTAATAAAAAACCCGGCAATAAAGTCTGGGTGGAATAAACTGCCAGTATTAGCGCTCTAATTGCAAAAGATAAGTGATGGTTGGTACATATAACATAAACCAATGTCAAAATATCATAATGAGAGTAGCTGCTGCTTTAAAAATCATAATTCATAATCAATAACGCCTCAATCATCAATGAACATATATAAAATTAGATGCAAGCAGCGCTGAATAGTCCTTATAAAATAGTCCAATTAAACTTCTTGGTGATTGATGCATCCACATAGGGTTACAATCGTGCTCCAATGATAACCACCACCACACCACGTGAAAAGGACTCGGGAGGAACAATCCCCCCTAAATGGATAAACTCACCAGAGGTAAGCCAACAATAAGCTCAGGTAGTCGGATCAGCTTAACCTGTGGGACTCGGATATGATTGGTCCCCGCTACGACATATGTTTCGCCGTTAAGAGTCATCAAAAGGCGAAAACATATGCCGATTACCTGAGCCACAACGAGGCACGGAACGCACGCTGGCACACGTACAGTCCGCACTCCTACTAGCACTGTAGACACCTAGAACCAGGCATGGTATAAACAAATGTTCGCTCCTGACCAATCAGATCTGTGACCACACACACACCAGGGAATTAACTAGCGAAAAGTGGATGAGATACCAACGAGGATAAGATTGAGATCTAAAGGCTTATTGTTGGCTTACCTCTGGTGAATCTGAGCCCGGTGATATCACAACTTACACACAAATGCACGGTATGGCGAAACCTCCCACTAACACCAGTTGGCAGGGTCAATCTTTTGAAAATGGTATATCTACCCAAATTTTTATATGTATTTAGGAACACCCCAATCCACATTCAATAGACTGGATGGGATTATGACACCATTTGTTTGGGCTGGGAGACCCCCAAGAGTATCCAAGAGGATGCTATGCCTCCCCCTATCCAGGGGAGGGCTGGCACTTCCTGATTTTTTAATCTATTATTGGTCATCAGTTTTAGTAATGATACGTTGGTGGTTCTCCCAGCCCCGACTAAACACAGCGGTACAATTAGAAGCAGCAATACTAGGGTCATATGCAGCACTATCAAACTTAGCTTATAGGGGACCAAAAGCACACACCCAAATAACCCAACCTATGAAGACCACACTTAGAGTGTGGCAGTGTGCCAGAGCGGCACTTTAAAAGCCCTCCCAAGTATCCGCACACACCCCGCTTTGGGGGAATCCTAAGCTTCCTCACTTGCGACCTATTCCAGACCCTGTAGCCTGGGCGAATTTGGGTCACCGCGATGAAGCACATAGTGAAGGACGGTGGACTGATGACACTTCAGGAGATGTATGAGCTGTACTCAGTCCCGAGATCATTTCACTTCAAATATTGGCAGCTTCACCATGCTATGAGAGCCCAATTCCTGGGACCAATTGTCCTGGAGCCGGACTCGGTTGAGCTCCTACTGATCTCGGGGGTGATGGACAGACCCCTGTCGTCTCTTTACCTTTACTTAACGGTAGCCCACGAAATTAAGCCGATCAAAACCCTAGATAAATGGAAAGCGGACATTCCATCTCTTAACGACGAAATTTGGGAGGACTGTGTTACTTCTTATCTACCCTCCATGATAACGGCGACACATAGATTTATAAAATTAAAATTCCTACATAGAGCCTACTATACTCCTCAATGATTGGGTCATACATACCCACAGACTAGACCGGAGTGCACCATATGCTCTACAGGACATGGTACCTTCTGGCACATGGTCTGGGCATGCCCTAAACTTCAACCCTACTGGGCAGAAGTGGCAGGCACCCTTAGTAGTGTTAGTGGGACTACTATTCCTCTAGACCCCTTGGCCCTGCTTTTGTGTTACTTTGAAGATATGTCAAGTTGTGTCTCACTTTCACACTCTTCTATGCAAGAAGGGAAATCCTGTTAGTGGCGCTCAGTGGAACCTCCTACCCAAAAGGTGTAGATCCGGGCGGTGAACTCCGCCCTCCCCTTATATAAGTTGACCTATGAAAGTAGACAATGCCCACAAAAGTATGATAAGATCTGGTCCTGTTGGATTAATGTATGTGGTTAATGTCAGGATACGGAATGCATAGTGACGACGAAACACCCCCCCCCCCGCGCCCCCATATATATATATATATATATTTACATTCTGGCTCCTGATCATTCTCCTAAGATAACTATGTATGATTGAACTGAAGACCCAACTGCTGTTGATATAATGTCTGTTATTCTGATTTGTGCAATAAAAACCCACCTGTTAAAAAAAAAGAAGGCCTGCTTTTCTGCAAGCTTCCTCACCCTCCAACAGAAATGGGTTTAAAAAGCCATTTTGTAAACAGATCACCCTTAAAAAAAAAAATTACCTTGGTCTTCTCCCTTCCGGGAGATAGATGGGTGGCAGAAATCCTGCAAGAACGCACCCTTGCAATAGGCTTGAGTGCATTCCTGTGGGATTCTGAGCTTGTAGCTCTGAAAGAAGGCACGAAGATGTCACCTGTGCCTCTCCGTATTATTGCAAGTAATTTATTTGTGCTGGTGGACAGGGGGGGAGCTTGCAAGAAAGTAGGACTTGTGTTACAATCTTTTTATTCAGTTTTCAAATTAACAGTATAAACATAGTTTAATACAAGAGAGAGCAATATTGTTCTGTCATAATAAACCAGTGGTCTCCAAACTGTGTCCCATGGGCCGAATGTGGCCCTTTGCTTGCCTTTATCCGGCCCTTGAGGCACTATTCCTCCCACTGACACCAACAAGAGGGCACCTTTCCTTCCACTGACACTAACAGTGGTTAACCATTCCTCTCACTGACACCAACAATGGGGCATTTTTCCTTCCACTGACACCAGTGATGGGACACTTTTTCTCCCACTGACACCAGCCATAGGGCATAATTCTTCCCACTGATAAAACCAATTAGACACTATTCCTCCCACTAATACCAATGATGGGGCACTATTCCTCCTAATGACAATAGGTTCTATGTCATTTTTTTACTCCCACTGGTGCTGGGGCATTTTCTACTTACACTGGCCACACTGGCCCCCCTGAAGTCTGAAGGCCAGTAAACTGGCCCTTTGTTTAGAAAGTTTGTAGACCCCTGTCATAAACCATAAACCAGAAGTTATCAACGATAACATATTAAAGGGCAAGGAATTAAGACCGGAATCCACGGAAGTCCATCAGTAGGTGTCAGAAACTGCACAGAAATGGTCTACTAAGATGAGACCTGTATTGTGGAAGATATTCAGTTGTGACCTAAAAAGAAAGTGGAACTTCTCTTTGCCACAGAAGGTTAGCGTTAACCATTTCCCTACCGAGTCGTGAAATGATGTCGGCAGGAACCCTTCGTCGATCCGGGCCGACGTCATATAACGTCGGCCGCTACTGCAGGCCCTGGGGGCCCGCAGCGCGGCGATCGCAGATCGCTTGGGTCCCCAGGGGTCGTGTCCCCCCTCCGATTGGGGTAAAGAGCCAACAGATTTGGCTCTTTACCACGTGACTGGCTGTGTCCAATCACAGCCGGTCACTACCGACATCAGCGTGCACGCCGCCCGGGCGCGCAACGCGGTGATCAGAGCTGAGGCTTGTACCTTGGACAAAGCCCAGCTCCGATCAGTGTAAAGGGCCCATGGAATTGGCTCTTTACCATGTGACCGGCTGTGTCAAATCACAGCCGGTCACATGATGTAAACAAACGTTAATGAGCTGTTACCGGGTTCTCCCTTTCACACACCGATCGTGTGTGAGAGGGAGATTGCGGTAACAGCTTGTTACCACCAGATGTACACACCAAGCACACTGATCACCCCCCCCTAATAAAGAAGACCTGTCACCACCCCAACAAAGTACCTGTCACAGCCCACCAGAGTACCTGTCACCTGTCCATCAAAGTACCCGAGTACCTGTCTCCAACCCATCAGAGTACCCAAGCACCTGTCACCATCCCATCTGAGTACCCCAGTACCTGTCACCAGCCCATCTGAGTACCTGTCACCAACCCATCAGAGTACCCAAGTACCTGTCACCAGCCCATCTGAGTACTTGAGTATCTGTCACCAGCCCATCAGAGTACCCAAGCAATTGTCCCCAGCCCATCTGGATACTCAAGTACCTGTCACCAACCCATCAGAGTACCCCAGTATCTGTCACCAGCCCATCAGAGTAACCAAGTACCTGTCAACAGCCCATCAGAGTACCCGAGTACCTGTCACCAACCCATCAAAGTACCCGAGTACCTGTCAGAGTCCATCAGAGTAACTGTCACCAGCCCATCAGAGTACCCAAGTAATTGTCCCCAGCCCATCTGGGTACTCAAGTACCTGTCACCAACCTATTAGAGTACCCCAGTATCTGTCACCAGCCCATCAGAGTAACCAAGTGCCTGTCACCAACCCATCAGAGTACCCGTGTACCTGTCACCAACCCATCAGAGTACCCGAGTACCTGTCACCAACCCATCTGAGTACCCGAGTACCTGTCACTAGCCCATCTGAGTGCCTGTCACCTGCCCATCAACGTACCCGAGTACCTGTTACCAGACCATCAGCATACCAGAGTACCTGTCACCTGCCCATCTGAGTATCCGTGTACCTATCACCAGCCCATCTGAGTACCCGAGTACCTGTCACCAGCCCATCAGAGTACCTGAGTACCTGTCACCGGCCCATCAAAATACCCGAGTACCTGTCACCTGCCCATCAGAGAACCTGAGTACCTGTCACCAGCCCACCAAAGTATCCGAGTACCTGTCCCCTGCCCATTAGAGTACCCGAGTACCTGTCACCTGCCCATCTGAGTACCCAAGTACCTGTCACCAGCCCATCAGCATACCCGAGTACCTGTCACCTGCCCATCTGAGTACCCGAGTACCTGTCACCAGCCCATCAGAGTACCCGAGTACCTGTCACCTGCCCATCTAAGTACTTGTCACCAGCCCATCAGAGTACCCGAGTACCTGTCACCAGCCCACCAAAGTATCCGAGTACCTGTCACCTGCCCATTAGAGTACCCGAGTACCTGTCACCAGACCTTCAGCGTACCTGAGTACCTGTCATCTGCCCATCTGAGTACCCAAGTACCTGTCACCAGCCCATCATCATACCTGGGTACCTGTCACCTGCCCATCTGAGCACCCGAGTACCTGTCACCAGCCCATCAGAGTACCCGAGTACCTGTCACCTGCCCATCTGAGTACCTGTCACCAGCCCATCAAAGTACCCGAGTACCTGTCACCAGCCCATCAGAGTACCCGAGTACCTGTCACCTGCCCTTCAGATTACCCGAGTACCTGTCACCAACCTATCTGAGTAACCGAGCAACTATCTGCAGCCCATCAGAGTTCCCAAGTATCTTTTAACAGTCCATCAGATTACCTTAGTACCTGTCCCCAGCCCATTAAAGTACCCGAGTACCTATCTGCAGCCCATGCCTTATAGAATATAACTCGGGTGTTTGCTTTCCAAAATGGGGTAATTTTGTGGGTAATTCCACTGTCCTGGTGCTCCAGGGCCTTAAAAAGTGTGATAGGTATGAATTAAATTTTATGTGTAATTTATGCTCCTAGAACGCCTGACGGTGCTCCCTGCATGTTCAGCCTCTGAATGTGGCCAGGGTGTGAAAAAGTCTCACACATGTGGTATCGCCATACTCGGGACGAGTAGCAGAATATATTTTGGGGGGTAATTTTTGCTAGGAGCATGCTATGTGCTAGAAATATCTTATAAATTGACCACTTTGTGTAAAAATAAAAGCGTTTTCATTTTCTTTCCACGTTTTTTTGAAGACTTGTGGAAAAAAATTAACCATTCAAAAGACTCATAATGCCTCATAGAATATATGTTGGGGTGTTTGCTTTCCAAAATGGGTTCATTTTGTTGGTAATTCCATTGTCCTGGTGCTCCAGGGCCTTCAAAAGTGTAATAGGTCGTTAGGAAATTAGATGTGAAAATTCTGCTCCTAGAATGCATGACGGTGCTCCCTGCATGTTGGACCTCTCTATGTGGCCAGGCTGTGAAAAAGACTCACACTTGTGGTATCGCCATACTCAGGGCGAGTAGCAGAATGTATTTTGGGGTGTAATTGGAAGTATGCATATGCTGTGTGTGAGAAATAACTTGTTGTTTTGACAATTTTGTGCAAAAAAAAAATAATAATAATCATTTCTTAATTTTCCCAAGAATTGTGGGAAAACAGTACAACTTCAAAAAACTCGCCATGCCTCATACTAAATATCTTGGAATGTCTACTTTTCAAAAATAGGTCATTTGGGGGGTATTTGTACTTTCCTGACATTTCACGGCCTCAAGAAATGAGATAGACCATCAGTACATCAGGTGTGATCAATTTTCAGTGATTGGCACCATAGCTTGTAGACTCTATAACTTTCACACAGACCAAATAATATACACTTATTTGGGTTATTTTTTTACCAAAGATAGGTAGCAGTATAGGTTTTGGCCCAAATTTATGAACAAAAATTACTTATTTGCAAAATTTTATCATAGAAACTAAGAAAAAGTGTTTTTTTTTCAAAATTTTCACACTTTTTTCACTTATGTCGCAAAAAATAAAAAACCCAGAGGTTATTAAATACCACCTTGTCATTCAAAGTGTGAGAGCGCTGAAAGCTGAAAATGAGTCTGGGCAGGAAGGGGTTCATCCTGTATTGAAGTGGTTAAAGTGATACTAGTAGTGTCAATTGCCATAATTCATTCACATCTAGCATGTATATATAATTTTTTTTGTTTAAATCTTCTGTTAAGGATACAGAATACAAGGGCTTTTATTACTCTGCTGATATATGCTCTCTACAGCATGAGTCTGTCTGCACAGCCCTTGTTGGCCTTGTGCCAGTCACATGACTAAAAAAAAGACTTTCAGAAGAGCAATTTGAATTAAATTATAAATATCAAATAACTGTTTTTACAGCTCCCAATAAATCTTTATTGATATGGTGTAGGCAGAGTCAAATATGATTAACACTAGCTTTCATTTTGTTCAGACGGCATCTACATCCATGCCTCTTTTTTTACTTTGCAGGTAGTAGCAATTACATTTGATATATTTAATATTGATTTATAGTAATACCAAGGTCATAGTGTTTAGCAACGAGACGACATGGAGGAGAGAGAGACAGGAGTGTCAATTACCACTGTGTATATGCCCACATATGTGACTCTATACACATGTAGGCTGCACAAATTAGAAAAAGGAGAAAATAAAGAGCTTAGTGGGGAACTGGAATATGTGCATGCTCAGCAGAGGACACCAGCTCTTCTACACAATCTCTGCCTGCAATGGGTGCACGGAAGATGGGAGGGACAGCTGAAGGCAGGATCAACCAGGTATATTTCACTCTACGAAAGACAAAATCAGAGAAAAATTCCAAGCTCTACTCACCAACCAATCTGCTAATCAACCGAATCAACCTGTCCAATAGTATGCATTTTTTCACTGTACACAAAACAAATGATTTAGTGGCTTTGTGAGGGTACACGCTTTGTTATATAAATTGTAATGAGCGTTTTTCATAGTCTGGGTTTAATGACACTTTGGGTTGATTTGCTAAAGCTTGAAAGTGCAAAATTTGGTGCAGCTCCACACAGAAACCAATCAGATTCAAGGATTTATTGTCAAAGATTCATTGAACAAGCTGAGGTTAGAAGCTGACCATGCACAGCTGCACCAGTTTTTGTACTCTCCAGCTTTAGTAAATCAACCCTTTTAAGTCTAGAGTACTGGTTGTCGACCACGGGGCTAGAAGGGCCCTGGTTTCCTCTTTGCTCTGACAGCTAGAATTTAGCTGTAGAAGCAGTTGGGACTGTGACTTGTGAAGAGTCTTCTGTCCTGTACTCCCGCCGACTCCTGCAATGGGGGTGAAGATGCAGGTGTCCTGACTGCCCTGGGACCTGACAGGCCCAGCAAAATGTTTCGCACCAGGCTCCAGCTTCCCTACTAGTACAGAGCAGTAGCCAGAGCTGACAGAAGGGAGCCTTGTAACTTTGTCCTCATTCCAAAGGCCAGTGGAGTGCAGGACTGCATGGATCTCTGTGTCATGGGGGATCTCAGAGTATATGGTGCTGATGCTTGTCTGTATAAGCCTGAGCCTGCAAGACTGAAATAAAGCTCCATTTGCAGGAGGAATGGGCAGAGGAGCTTGGTGATTAGCACAGAACTGTGCCAAAACTTCAAAGAAACCTCCTGTGGCCACCAGGTTCAGCTGAACTGCAGCACACATGGTAGGTTGGCAGGGAAGCGTGCAATCTGCTGCTTGGTTAGTGTGTGCATGTGTGTGTGGCTCTGGGGGGTGGCCAGCTTGGAGTATGCTATCACTTTCTCATTCTGCTCTTGGGTTCTTATCTATTGCTGGAGCTGAACAGTAGGCTCGTCCTGAACACTTTTCTCTGCTGTCTGCCAGACTTGCTTATTGTGAATTTGTATCCATTCTGATTGGTGTGTCCATTTATGTGACGAGTCACTGTGCAAAAATATCTGCTGCAGGGACAGAACATTAAATTTAAAATGAGACTGAACCACTTGCCGACCATAGGACTTGATATTACATCCTCGGCTTGCAGTGGTTATACCGGGATGATGCCTGCAACTACAGGCATCATCCCACCTGGTATCATCATTTTCAGCTGGCGATTCTGTTTTAGGCAGAAGTGATTTGAGTGGGTGGTGGAAGGGGGTACCTGGCGCTGACAGCTGCACAGAACAGAGAGAGAGGAACTGACAATGTTCCTCCCTTTCTGTGACCTTGGAAACCTGGAGCAAAAAGGATTTAGTCACTTCCAGTTTCGACTTTTTGTTTAACTGGCTGTTAGTGGCCAGGAAAACAGCCGATCAGACCGATCTGATCGGCTGCATTGGAGGTCAAAGGAGAGATTAATAGACCCCAGATCTCTCCACAAAGAAGACCTGTCATGGTCCATGCTGTCACAAGGGATGTTGTTCATAGCAATAATGTTAATAGAAAAAAAAAATAAAGAGACAGTGTAGAAAATAGTTTTAGATAAAATAAATAATAGAAAGTAAAATAAAAAATTGAAAGCGCTTATGCACAGATGCAAATACATAAGCAAGTCCCACATGCATATGTAAATGGTGATCTCACCACACATGTGAGGTATCATCGTGAACGTCAGAGCAAGAGCAATAATTCTAGTGCCAGACCTCCTCTTTTTCAATTCTTTTTTTTACGTGTTTTCACATACAAAAATTACAAACATTAAAGCTGGGTTCACACTATCCGACATTTAAACGGTCCGACTTTGATCCTACTTTGCTGTGCGATTTACGGTCCTACATGGGGTCAAAGTCGGTCCGATTTTCTGTGAACCGGGATCCCACTTTGATCCCGACCTTGTGCTCTGGGATTCTTGAAGGGGAACCCCCGCCAAATTAAAAAAAAAAAAAAACAGCACGGGGTCTCCCACCAAATCCATACCAGACCCTTATCCGAGCATACAGCCTGGCAAGCCAGGAAAGGGGGTGGGGACGAGCAAGCGCCCTCCCCCCTTCCTGGACCATACCAAGCCCATGCCCTCAACATGGGGAGTATGGGTGCTTTGGGGCAGGGGGGCTTATCGTAATCTGCAAGCCCCCTTTAACAACGGGGCCCCCAGATCCCAGCCCCCCACCCTATGTGAATAAGTATGGGGTACATCGTACCACTACCCATTCACCTGAAAAAACACACTACACAGGAATTTAAAATATTTTATTAAATCGGCTCTGGCAGTGTCTTCTCTGGCTCTTCTTTCTTCTGCTCTTTTGCCGGGTGGCCCCACCCCATGCCAATATAAGTCACAGCACACAGCAGAGATTGTGTCGTGTCAACATGGTAAGAAGAAAAGAGGGAGAACAGAGGGAAGAGAACAGCGGAGAAGAGTGGCAAAAGAGCAGAAGATAGAAGAGCCCTCAGAAGAAAGAAGACCCCGCAAAAGAGCAGATGAAAGAAGAGCCGCCGGAGCTGATTTAATAAAATATTTTAAATGCTTGTGTAGTGTGTTTTATTTTTTTTCAGGTGAATGGGTACCCCATACTCATTCACATAGGGTGGGGGGCCGGGATCTGGGGGCCCCTTTGTTAAAGGGGGCTTCCACATTCCGATAAGCCCCCCGCCTGCAGACCCTGACCACTACCGGCAAGGGTTGCCAGGAAGAGGCCCTTGTCCTCATCAACATGGGGACAAGGTGCGCTCCCCTGCCCCAAAGCACCCATACTCCCCATGTTAAGGGCATGCGGCCTGGTATGGTCCAGGAGGGGGGGGGCGCTGGCTCATCCCCACCCCCTTTCCTGGCTTGCCAGGCTGCGTGCTCGGATAAGGGTCTGGTATTGATTTTGGGGGTTCCCCTTAAAACCCATACCAGACCGAAGGGCATGCTCTTGGAGGGGGACCCCATGCCGTTTTTTTTAAAAAAAATTGGCGTGGAGTTCGCCTTCAAGATCTTCAGAGCACAAGTCGCATGCCAAAGTCGGATCAGTTAAGACAATGATCCAACTTTGATGCGACTTCAATGCTTTTCAATGGGCTAAAGTAGGATCAAAGTCAGACAAAAGTAGTACAAAAACCTTTTTCAAAGTTGGTGCGACTTCGAAAAACACAAGTCGGATCAGTTAAGACAGCTGTCATGTAGGGAATCATTGTTTTTGTGATGTAATGCGACTTGTGCTCCTAATGTCAGTCCGAGAATCGGACTAGTGTGAACCCAGCCTAAAGGGGAGAAACACCAAAAAATAAACAGTTATTACTACCAAGTAACAGCACCATTGTACAATGTGTCTCCCGGACTAATAAATATAATAATGAATTCAGAACAAAAAGCCAGGTAAGGAAAACAATGCAAAATATATAGAGGATACATAGAGTCAACTTTATAAGTAGTACCCCTTTATCCGACTTGTAATGCCAGGAGGAATCAAATGAGTCCACAGCAAAATCCCACATATCCCTAATCTCCTCCGCAGAGGTAGCCTTCTTTGGGTGACCATCAATCAGACACTGTGGAGCTATCTTCCAGCCAACCACCCCACACCTTTTTTTTTTGTCTGGGACCCCTCTATTACGGTATGTGGATTCATACAGTATAGGGGCAGGACCTTATTTATCAATGCCTTCAAGGCCGTAACAGTGGGGGCCAATGGCTTTTTCCAGGACAGAATAATGATTTTGCGAGCATAAAACATTAACAGGGTGAGAAGAGTGTGAATTACCTTCCTGGGCACCAAGGTGTCAACCAGGACCAGGAGACAGACCTCAATGGAGGGGGCCGATAGTGATTGTCGTGACCGCCCTAACACAGCCCATCACCTCCACCCCGAACCGATGGATGTGCGGACAATGCCAAAAATGTGCAGGAAATCTGCCCCAGGGGCATTGCACCTCCAGCAGTTCGAGGGGTGAGCAGGGAAGGTCCTTGCCAGTCTAGCAGGTGTATAATATATTCTATGGAGGAACTTAAACTGGATCAAGTAGTCATGTGCTGACACCAACCTAGTAAACTTGGTACTCCATATATCGTCCCAGTCAACGCTGTCGAGCTGCGGGAAATTCGATATCCATGCAGCCCGACAGAGAGCCAAAACCTTGGTCATATCTGTAAACAGGGCTTTGTAGATGGTAGACAGGGCCTAAGACAGGTCCTTAGCCCTAAGTAGCAATTCCAGGTCCCCTACCTGCACGGTCAGTCTGGAAGATCCGAACTGGGCATATAAGGCGTGCCTGAACTGAAGAAAGTAGAATAGGTGCGAATTGGGTAACTGAAATCTGCTCCTAAGCTCATCAAATGTATTCAAAACTCCATCTCCGGCTACCACACCCACAGTTTTTATCCCCTATCCGGTCCAGACAATTGGGTCTGGATATGAGAGAAAATGGGACAGAATTATGCCACAGTGGAGTAAAGGGAGACACCACTCCTCTCTGGAGTTCAGAACCCCCATGGAGATCCCAGGCTCTAATGACCAATCTCATGGATCCCGTCAGGGGATAAGGGCCCCCTCCCCCTGTATAACAGACTTGATAATGCCTCATATGAACCTACCACTGCGGCCTCCAAGGTGACTGCAGCATTATCATCCGGTTGGGTCAGCCACCTGTGCGCATATGCCACTGCCCCGCCAAAAAATTCCTGGCGAAGTCGGGTACAACCAACACCCCCCCCCCCTTCCAGGGCTGCTGCAGCACAGCAGCACATGTAAGCGAACACGTGGAGTCCCTCCCCCCCCAGAGGAAATCGGAAATCGTGCGGTCTATGGTCTGGAAGATAGTCTTAGGGATCCACACGGGGAGTTCCTAAAGATATAAAGAGACAAGGGGATAAATTTCATTTTCAGCAAGTTTATTCTGCCTATCAGGGATAGCAACAGGTTTCCTTAGGCTTGTATGCGATGCTTCAGTTTGCAGAATCAGGGTTATATTGAGAGGGATAAAATCCGAGACTGACTGTGATGTTTAAACCTAGGTATTTCACCTTAACCCAGTGGTTCTCAACTCCGGTCCTTGGGACCCACTAACAGGCCAGGTTTGCAGGATTACTGAAATACATCACAGGTGATATAATTTGCTGCTCAGTGATTGCAGTATTCTAGTCTGCATTTCCCCAAGGTAATACTGAAAATCTGGCCTGTTGGTGGGTCCCCAGGACAGGAGTTGAGAACCACTGCCTTAACCCATTGCAGCAGGCAATTAATCAGGGCTCTCAGGGTCGGAGACGGAACCTTTGATGCTAAAATTTGTGACTTGCCCCAGTTGACCTTAAGACCGGAATAATGGGAGAAAGTACCCAGAATGGATAAAGCCGAGGTCAACGATTGGCCTTGGTCCCCCAGGAATAATATCATATCGGCATATAACATTGTTTTTTTCTTCCAACCCTCCCACTTGAATTCCCTTCACCTCACAAGATACCCGCAAGGCTACCACCACAGGCTCTATAAGTAGGGCAGACAAACCAGGGGATAACGGATATCCTGGGGAGTCCCCCTGGCTACAGGTAAAAAAAATCTGAGACTGTCCCATTCAATTTAGTCTAGGATCACACCTATGTGTTTTTTACCGCGCTTTGCAGTTTATGAAACGCACTACAGTCCATTTACCATGGTTTCCTATGGATGTAGTTCACATCTGTGCGTTTTTTTGCGTTGCGTTTTTTGGAAAGGGCCGAGGACTTTTTTTCTCACTGCAGTTTGCGTTTTGCATGCAATAGACTTCAATGGAGCTGCACCAGAAACGCAAGTGTTGTTTTTTTATGCATTTTTTGATGCGTTTTTACAGCAATTTTGCTGCAATTACCGCTTTGCATTTTTAAATCTGCCTAGTAACAAACTCCCCCCAAAAAAATTTAAAAGAACCCCTCAAAACGCAATTTGTGGCAAAATCGCAGTAAAAAAGGGAAAAAACGCAGAAAGTGCAGCCCCATAGCTGTGAACCTAGGATCAACTGCCACTACTGGGGAATGGTACAGAGGTGTAATACACTATCTAAACATGGGGCCAAAACCGAATTGCCGCAGAACCTCCTGCATGTAATTCCAGTCCATGGAATCAAAGGCCTTTTCAGGATCCAAAAAGACCAAGATTCCCCCTTTGGTAATCTCAGGGCCCAATTGCAGATGGGTGTAGACGAGCCTTACGTTAATATCTGTGGCCTTACCTGGCATGCACCCCGTTTGGTCCTCAAACACTAAATGTGAAATAATTGCCATGAGTCTAGTGGCGAGCATTTTTGTGAGGATTTTGAAATCCATGTTTAATAGCGAGATTGGCCAGTAGGATGCGCAGTGTAAGGGGTCTTTATCTGGCTTTGCTATTAGGACAACATGGGCTTCACACAGTGAAGGGGCAACTGACCTGTCTGCAAACATTCCCGATAAAGAGTTAGCAAACGTAGGGAAAGTAGGTCTAGGCGTTGTTGGTACCACCCAGCCGGTAACCCAAGCGGTCCGGCAGCCTTATTCCTCTGTAACTCTAAACTGGTAACCTGTAAAAAATGTTAAAGCGTCACCTATGGAGAATTTTAGGTACCGTAGTTTGGGGCCATTCCACAGGCTTACGCAAATTTTAAAGTGTGACATCTATTAACTCGGCTTAACATCATCATCATTTTACCAAAATATTGGATATTATATTGTGTTTGTGTGTATTCCTGTCCATGGATTCCTCCATCTCCAGACTCCCCCATCCTTCTGTTCCTATCCATGGATTCCTCCATCTCCATCCCCAGACCCCCCATCCTTCTATTCCTGTCCATGGATTCCTCCATCTCCATACTCCCCCATCCTTCTGTTCCTATCCATGGATTCCTCCATACCCAGACTCCCTCATCCTTCTATTGTTGTCCATGGATTCCTCCATCTCCATACTCTCCCATCCTTCTGTGCCTATTCATGGATTCCTCCATCCCCAGACTCCCCCATCCTTCTGTTCCTGTCCATGGATTCCTCCATCTCCAGACTCCTCCATCCTTCTGTTCCTATCCATGGATTCCTGATTCCTCCATCCCCAAACTCCCATCCTTCTGTTCCTGTCCATGGCTTCCTCCATCTCCAGACTCCCCCATCCTTCTATTCCTGTCAATGGATTCCTCCATCTCCATCCCCAGACTCCCATCCTTCTGTTCCTGTCCTTGGCTTCCTCCATCCCCAGACTCCCCCATCCTTCTGTTCTTATCCATGGATTCCTCCATCCCCAGACTCTCCCATCCTTCTGTTCTTATCCATGGATTCCTCCACCCCCTAGACTCTCCCATCCTTCTATTCCTGTCAATGGATTCCTCCATCCCCAGACTCTCCCATCCTTCTATTCCTGTCCATAGATTCCTTCATCTGCATCCCCAGACCCCCCATCCTTTCTTTCTTATTCATGGATTTTTCCATCCTTCAGTTCCTACCCTCCCTTGTATCCTAATTGTGATGTATCGCGGACTCAAATTGAAACAGGAGACCAGTGGAAATACACACCCCTAATACACAGCTGCTCCAGTGTTAATAAAACTACACCTAATACTCTTCCATATGCTAAAAGGCGTCTAAACAAGAACTTATTGCCTCTAACTCGGTAGCACTCTGATTGAGACCTATTTTATTATAGAACTTCCCATCCTGAGCATACCACCATGCTAGAATATGTGGTAGTGGTACTAGCAGTGGCTCAGACAGGGGAGGATATCCGGGTGTGCAGAGAAGCACGTGATAAGAAGAGGCGTGAGCAGTGTTTGCGGCTCGGTTCATCTGGTCATGCGTAGACAGCAGCTGGGATTTACGAGTTGTGCGCATGCGCTGCTCTGAAGAGACGGGAACCGACTGACAGAAACGTACCGAGTAACCGGCCGGGAAGACGAGTTGAACGGTTGTAAGCAGGCCTGTGTGTAGCTCTGCGGAGTCCCGGAGTCCTCCGAGGGTCAAGGACGCCTGTTAGTGGCTGGTCAGACTGTGTGGAAGGTTCGGTACGGGGCAAAGGGCTGACAGGCCACACACAGTAAAGTGTTTATTAGTGCCCCCCTTCCTCCCCTCCATACAGACTGTATCCCCCCCTGCCCCCACACCCTCTCCTCACATACAGACACTGCGTATCTGGCCGGCTCACTGCCCTCCGCACCATTCCCATCCTCCTCTGTTATAGAGTGAGTGTGTCACCCGGCCACAGCCTGTCTCCCTTTCCTTTCCATGGCCTGCCGTGAATGACAGCCATTGGGGCTGGGCCCCTTCCCACACCTGGATAAAGCAGACTGTAGCTGGATCACCATGGGGGAGACCAAGGTTATCTACCACCTGGATGAGCAGGAGACACCCTATCTGGTCAAGCTGCCTGTGCCCTCCGAGAGGGTGACCCTGGCAGACTTCAAAGGGGTGCTCAACAAACCCAACTACAAGTTCTTCTTCAAGTCTATGGACGATGACTTCGGGTAAGTGAGTGATGTGTATAAACACACTGATCTGTCCTCTCTTCATTACTGAACATCACCTGCTTATTGGCAGTATTTGTAAATATTGGATCCTTTTGTTTCTATGAAGCCTTTGTCATCTCTCCATGTATGTTTTGTATTGATCATTTGCCGTATCCCACATAGTGCTGGTGTTCAAGGCCTCAGTGCCAGTTCACACTAGTGCGATGATAGACAAAGCATGTAGTTCTGTGCAATGCAATTTCACCCATACAAATTGTATGGCTGAAATTGCATTGCATTCGCACCAAAATGGTGCAGGACCCGTTTTTTTGGTCCACACTGGAATCGGATTGCATGGGTGTTCACACTTATGCGATCCAATTTCTTTCACAGTTCGAATTGCAATCCGATTTGGGTGTGTCGTTAACTTTGTATTGACACCCACAGTGATTTGCAGATCTCAGTGTGAACCAGTGTGAGATTCGGGTGCAATGCGTGAACCCGTACTAGATTCAGAGTTCTTACATCGCTCAAGTGTGAACCGGCACTAAGCCATTTCGTTGTTCAATCTTTGATAATTCCCTATACAAATTTTGTGGCCATATGAACTCCACAGGGTTGATTTACTAAAACCGGAGAGTGCAAAATCTGATGCTGCTGTACATGGTAGCCAGTCCGCTTCTAACTTCAGCTTCTTCAATTAAGCTTTGACAGTAAAATTTGGAAGCTGATCAGTTACTATGCAGAGCTGCACTAGATTTTGCACACTCCAGATTTAGTAAATCAACCCCACAGTGTTCATTTTGCAGCATTGACACTATCGGAGAAAAGATCCCGCTGCTCACAGTAAAGTACCTAAACTGTAATCCAAGTAGAATGCCAGCTGATTGCCTAGAAGTGGAGTGAACGCCCTGCCACTGAAGCAGACATACATGTGCAAAGAAATCGGATCGGCTGCACCTCCACATGCAAGTTTTGATAACGCTCTGATATCGAGTGAAACGCACCAACCCATCTTTGTCTCTCCCCTGTCAGGTACCCATCCTATGCTTTTATGATTATCAATAAAGGAATTTTTTTGCATATGGAGGTGCAGCTGATCCGATTTCTTTGCAGATTACACTATCAGCCTCTATATGGAATGTCAGTTGACCTTATTTATTATTTTGTTTCAGGTACTTCTATAGCGCCGTCAATTTACGCAGCGCTTTACATATACATTGTACATTCACATCAGGCCCTACCCTCAAGGAGCTTACAATCTAAGTTCCCTAACTCACATTCATACACATACTAGGGCCAATTTAGACAGGGTCTAATTAACCTTACCAGCATGTCTTTGGAGTGTGGGAGGAAACCGGAGTACCCGGAGGAAACCCACGCAATCACAGGGAGAACATGCAAACTCCAGGCAGTTAGTCTTGTGGTTGGGGTTCAAACTAGCGACCCTTTTGCTGCTAGGCAAAAGTGCTATCCACTACACCACTGTGACATCAGGAGGTTTGTCAAGGGTTTCTTAAATGCTCCTGCTGGCTTTGCTAATGTCACTGTGAGGGCTTCACTTGTCAGATCTAACAATGTGAAAATTCTTCAGGTTTTTCTTTTTAAGCTTTCAAGCATTATTTGTAGTGCACAATCCATAAGTTGACCCACTCTTTATTTTATTTGTATCTTGTAATTTATTAATATCTTGACTTCGCTCACTAAGGGAACATGCACACAGTTGTAATGAAACTACTTATCATCTATCCAGGATCCTGCATAAAAAAGTGACAAAATCTGTAAAGTGCTTGCATTTAGTTGTATACCTTTCCATTGCCTTAAACTTTGTGCACACCCTGCTTTTTATGTGGCTGTGTACATGAACGGTAAAATGGGAAATGCCCGCTGTCTTATGTACAAATTTTTACATGGCAAGCCTTGTTACAAATTACTGTAGCTATCTGCTGACAAATGACTCAAGGGGAAGTAATACATACATTTTTCCTAAGGGACATGATTTCATTGTTCTCTGGGATTAGATAATAACACTTCTACTATTTGAAAACTGCAGACACCTTTTTAGATCACTAAGCTGAACAAAATGTTATGGGTTTTATGCAGTCATTATGCAACTCCAATGATGTAAGTTGTTAGAGAGGGTGAGTGGTGTGAACCCTGCATCAGTTGCTCGATGGAGTTGAATACAATGGCAACATTCTCATCATCAAGCACTCCTTGAAGCTCTGCTCAGGCCCTTTGTCTGACGGCGAGCAAGCAAAACTACGGAAGGCAGCATTGATGTGAAAGACACCCAGGAAGAGTTTGGAAAAAAGAGTAACTCAAGTCTTCCTGCCAAATGTAAACAGTGGTAAATGCTGCTGCTGCAACCTATGCTGTCTTTACAGCTGCTTAGTATTAGAGGCATACTGCCTAATAGGAACTCTTTCTCAAATTATTTTTACATTTTTGCGTTCAGCTGATTCTTTATCGAGGCTTGGAAATGCAGGTGCAAAATATGTTCAGTAGAATATTAAAGCAAATGCTAACCTTAGTTGCTAACTATTGCTTGGATTTTTTTTTTTTTTTTTTTAAAGCGTGTTTCAAATGTGTATTAATGACTCTGAGGTATAGTACACGTTTTATATTACAATGGACTGCTGTTTGGATCAGATTTCCTACATTCCAATATACGTTTGCTTTAAGTATGATCTTCATATGTCGACTCCCTCCTCCTCATAACATCTTTTTTGCCAGGTACAAGATTAGGTTTCTTGCAACATGCCTTCACTGATTTGGTTTTGTGGTGAAGTTCAAAAGCAGGAGTTTGTACTTCAGTGTATAATTCCTCAGTGACATGAGTTCTTGGAGAATGTCCAGAGCTGCAGGTAGTTCTCAATACATGTTTCAGGAGTGAAGCGATCCGATTACTTGATATGCACTTCAGATTTTAGAGTCAAATATTGTTTGCACTATAACATTTCTTTGTTATCTCTATCAATCTTGCTTTTTTTTTTGTTAGAAATTTTGCTTGTTTGGCTTTCTCTTAGAGGCCCTTTTTTTAAAATTTTTCTTTAACCACTTGCAGACTGCTCACCTGCACTGGACTGTGGGCAAGTGGCCGCTGTAGGCAAGGGGATATACCTGTACATCGCTGCATAATTCTGGGTTTGTACACAGCGGGAGCCTGTCAGCAGGTCCCAGCCAATGATTCATGCAGTCACAGCCTAGACCTATTGTGTTGATAAACAACACAGAGCTTTGTATGAAAGGAGGATTTGTCAGTTGCTCCTCCCTGAAAAGCAGGAATGAGAAACTGAAAGATCAGTTAGTATAAGCAGCAATAATTCTAATAGTGTCGCGCTAATCAAGCAAGGTCTAAAAGTGTCATATACATATGCAAAATTATCATACGTGATACAAAGTACCGTATATACTCGTGTATAAGCCGACCCCCCCCCCCCCTACTTTTGCCCACAAAATATGGGAAAACGTATTGACTCGCATATAAGCCTAAGTGGGAAATGCCCAATGAGTCATCAGAAGGTTAAATGTTTTTCAATATTTATTTCAAATAAAAACTGTATACTAGCTCTGTAAATGTAAAACATCCTAACATAGGAAGTGGCCATGTAATCGGGAGTGTGTGTGTGTGTGTGTGTGTGTGTGTGTACAACTGTTTATTTTTTACAGTCCAGTATACTTATTTCCTATGTATAAGGCTGCTGTGTTCTTAGCATATGTGAAATGCAAAGAAAAAAAAAACAGTTTTGCTGTTTGAATATCTGACCATATTAACCCTTATTGTTCAATGTCATATTTAATTACTTTATTATAGCAACAAACAATACGTGGTTAATATGGTTAGTTAATCGAATTGCCAAACTGTTTTTTTTCCTTTACATTTTTTACATATAAGGACACGGCAGCCTTATTCCATTCATAGGAAGTTCCTGTGTCCTCTGCTCTTACCTTGAGCTGAAGTTCCGCCCTCCAGCAGGCCGTCAGCGGACGTGACGGCATCCCTGGAATGCTTCTCAGCTGCCGCGGGTGCCCGCGGAATGTGCCCTCGCGCTCATACCGGCAATCACTGTTGACTCGCGTATAAGCCGAATCTTGTTTTTCTGACACAAAATCAGTGTAAAAAAACCCGGCATATACGCGAGTATATACGGTAGATTGTGATTTAAAACGCACTTTAAAAAAATAAGTTTTTAAAAAATAAAGTTCATCAAATATATGTGATAAATTAGCAACCACATTCAGAGTCCTCATACGACTATCACCGTTGGCATGCAGTAAACCATATGTAATGCAACCGACATCACCGGACAAGATGTGCGCTTACCCTTAGAAATTGACACACCTATTACGGGTGGTCAAAAACAGCATGTGAGTAATGCCCCGTACACACGATCCGAAAATCGGACGTCAGATCGTCCGTTTTTTTTCGCATGGTAATCTCAGATCGAATCGGAAAAGTTTACTTTAGTCACGAAAATTCGCGCACGACAGAATAAAAAATGGGAAGCGATGTGATGTGTTGCAGTGTATTTGTATTGCATTTTTGAATGACAGATGTACTGATGAAACGAAAATCGGACGATCGGGCACCGCGCGAGAAAATTTTTCCTGCATGTCCGATCTTGTCCGGACGGAAAACATTGGATGAACTGTCGTGATCGGCTCTCGAAAGCTCTGTACTAACGATCCGATTATCGTACAACCGCTTTGAAAGCGGTATTTTCTGTCCGATTTTTGGATCGTGTGTATGGGGCTTTAGACTCCTCTGTCTTTAGCCCAAAGTCCTGCAACTCATCTGTGTATACCGTCAGTTTCATTAAGTGTACATCCCCCTCATCATAGAGCGTGTGGTCGATGTTGGATCTCAGGCTTTACTTGCATGCTGTTTTTGACCACCCCTAATAGGTGTGTCAATTTCTAAGGGTAAGCACACATCTTGTCCTGTGGCGGTGGTTGTGTTGCACATGGTTTACTGCATGCCCACGGTGAAGAAAAATGGCCCTGTCATGAAGGGGGGTAACCTCTTCCAGAGCTGAAGTGGTTAATTTTAACTTTGGTGGACATGCTGGCATAGAACTGGTAGTAACTGAGGGGTGGGAAGAAAAAGTACACGGTTTGTCTCCAAATTTCAGGCATGATGCAAGTGTCTTTAAAAAAAAAAAAAAAATAAAGCTGTGCACCGAAGATTTACTTTATTTTTCCAAGAAATGTTTGCATTAGAATTTACTATTGTTAACATAGTTCTACTTTTTTCACTTTCTTGTTAGTTCATTATGTCTGCTCCACTTGTATAGATGGGTATTTTATTATTCGGATAAGTGGTGAAGTTTAGAAATTGCTATGCAGCCACCTAAGCCTGACTGTGCTCCTACATTTTAGAACTGTTTTGCCCTGTTTAATAATTTTCTGACAACTGTTGCATCACAAAGATAAATCCCTCTAAAATGTTGCCATGTTGTTCAGTGCTAACCTGATCCACTTCTAGCATTGTGTTTGTGGATGATAACCATTCTTAAAAATGTAGTATGTGTCCTTCTTCCCTTTTTTTTTTTTTTTTTTTTTTTTTTTTTTTTTTTTTTAATTTTGTTTCAGTTGGAGGAACATCTAAAAAGCTTCAAAATAGGCATCCCATTCCTACATTTTAAGGCTCCATTTACACAGGGCGCTGTTTCAACCTCCACTGAAAGTTTTATCTTGACAGCTAGAAACCGGCGTGTAAAACGGCCGTTTTGCATGCCGCGTCTAGCCGCGTTCACGTCTAGGAGCGCTTACAAGCTATTTGGCGTTTCAAATGCCTCTGAACTGGCGTCTGACCCAATTTTTTTTGCGTTCAAAAAAAGCCTTTAAACTCAACTGCCTGGAAACGACCTTAAACGACCCTGGGTACATGTACTGATAAGAACACATAGAGGAGAGTTCAGGGGCAGCTGAAAAAAAAAAAAGCCCAAATGCCTCTAAAAGTAAGTGTGTGTGTGTGTGTGTGTGTGTGTGTATGTGTATATACACACACACACACACACACACACACACAATACAAATATGCTTAAAGCGGAGTTCCGCCCTATTAAAAGTTAGCAGCTACAAAAAGTGTAGCTGCTGACTTTTAATAATCAGACACTCATCTGTCCCAGGCTCCAGCGATGCAGTCGCCCGCCGCTTCGCTCTGATCCCTCTCCTTCGTGCAGCTTTGGCTTCAAAGCCGCGCGCGCACTGCGCATACGTGAGTCGCACTGCGTATGGCCAGTGTTTGTTTCTTCTGGGACCTGTGACGTGTCCCAGAAGATCGCAGAGGGGGGGAGGTGAACTTCCTTCCAGTTCTGCGGAGCCAGGAGAGGAAGTGGGACCTGGGCCCCTGTGAAAACAGGGTCCCCGGTTCCTCCCTAAAAAAATATGACATGCC